>JAOBRG010334985.1:0-15251 GCA_027574985.1 Umimayanthus nakama
CGAGTACGCAGGTCTGCCCGGAACTAACAAAAATTGCACACCGTGCACCCACGTTCTGGGGAACACGCAGAGGTCAGTTCTCAAAGTGCAATGAGAGCCTCGCCCTGGGGCAACTGCCTTCTTGATCACAGTTACACCAGTGCTCTGTAAGTATGACAACTATCAGCCAGGTAACCGTTTTTATACCTCGCCGACTCTCACTGGGTTGTGGGACGTTGTTCCCTCAATTCTGGCTAATATCGGCTGCTTTCGGGTGGTCGACCAGTAAAACGAACAAAGCTGAGCATGCGCAACTTCACGATACCAACAACGTTTCTGTCAGATTCGATTGAAACTGATTTACGATTATATCATTACAGGCAGAACTGCTCCGTTCACATACGACTTGGTACCACTGGTTTAGCTATACTGCTATGCCAAAGTGTTTTGAGCTAGATTCTATCTTATGGCGTACAGGTGTTTGCTTGTGTGGACTGTGGTGTGCCATCATGATTGGTCAATATTGTCACCTCAATCAAAAGGAGAAAGCTATGTGTGCTTTAAGACACTTTTCAGAAACTCTTTGTTTTTAAATTACGATGAGGTTTCTCAATGTACTTTACACACTCAATTTCGACAACAAAACAACCAAAAGGTGTAAGCGAAAAACTCAACGGAAATTTGCGCTGTGTGTGATAATCGAAAACGCACCAAATTTAACCTTCCTCTTGGTTTACATAAACGCAGTACAAAGTTTCAAACGCACCAAAGTAAAACATCTTTTACAATGTAATTGTAGAAAAAATGGGAAGAAAATCTCCCATTTACTAAATCCAGTCCTCAGTCACGCGCTCTGCGCGCTCGGTTTCTCTGTTCTCCTGAATTTTCGAGCTCGACTTAAGCAAGGTCTGGAACATTGCTTACCCAATTGTATGTTTTTATAATTTTTCGTGATTATCGTCAAGCCATACAAACTTCCCAACAAACTTCTTCAAGTATCGAGTCGCCATTTTGAGTTTATGCAATGAGATGGAAGAAGTGTCCAAAATTTACTGATCAAGAAAACAGTTACAGCACATTTGGTCTAACTGGACATTCTGCTGCAATTTGTTCAAGGCGAGTCCAAAGAATGTCATGACTAATACAATACTGTGGGTATTGCCGGATCATGCTACAGCTTTTAAAACCTAACTTTTAAGGAAATGGAATCAACTAACTTCAGTTAATGTCTTAAATATCAGAGCATCCTTTAGCAAACTATGGCGCAGACACATGGAAACATCGTGCAATTAATTTTTTAATGGTGATGTTTTGCTTTGTATCTTAAACAAAGGGTTAAAGAATACCGCATTATTCTTGACAAACGTTGCATTTATTTTTCTTGTTTGCAGCCGACTTGGCAGAAAAGTTTTCATTCAGGTGAACCATAAACTGTTTTTAAGAAAAAAGAGCAAGTTTGAAAAATCTATAACTCATAAACAACAACTACTAAACTGCTTATTGTATACATGTAGCCACTGAATACATTTGACTTGATCAACCAAGCTGTTGTTCTTTCGATTGGCTTTCAAAAACAACCGATATGCAGTAGTTTAAATGCGGCATGTTTAAAGAAAGTTAAAAATAACAACAGTCTCTTTCAAGTATCTTACTGGCAGAACCTTTATGTCTGGGTGACTTAAATGTTGCATTAGCAAAACACATCTGTTCTCCCCTAGCTATCGAAAGGTTTTCTTATTTTAAAATGAGTAAGTTAGTGGAAAGTGATTCTGTTCACGGATTTGTTAAAATTTGCTGCAGAAATCCTCCCAGGTATATCCGCAAGATAGTATGTCAAGTGGGAGGCTGTGTTTATTTATGTATGGTATAGTTGTTTAACTTCCCTCGTGTTGTGAGTCTTAAGGCTAAATTAGAACTACAAAGGACTGAAAGCAGGTGTAGAGTTAACACTCGGTTGTTTTTAGTTTAAACGCTAGACAGATTCATTCTTCTTAGATAATTTGGAGGGCCAAAAATTGATTGCATTTTGTTCGGAGATCCTGATCGACAAACTTTTGTAGGCCCGGGCAGAACTTATAGATGCAAGTCGTTGGAAGTCAGTGCAAGTTTTGGCTCTCAGATTCGCCTCCCGATTTGCGTTTTGTTTAACCACTGATGAAAAACATGCATTGAGTTGCATTCAATTTTGAGCTCGCTCAAAATCGATGCAAGTTTACTTTAGTTAGTGCAAGATTACTGGCAAGTTGGTGCCTAAACGAAATGCAGGATAGACACAATATAAGAAGTTCATCAACTTAATTGTTAACTGCATCCGCATCTACCCCCCTTCCCCCATTGTTTCCCTTTGCAAAATCATTTAATATATTTGCCGGCAAACAGTTTACCGTTACCGTTCAAAAAGTAGTATAAGCTCATATAAAGACTGAACAAACAAAGGGTAACGTCTGTTTTCTAACTTAGCAGCGAAATACGTTTTACACAAACCGGTATACGCTCAACTTGAACTTGCAAAAAAAATGGAAGGAGTTCACATATTAACTAAAATACACTTTCACCAAATATACAGTTCACTGTAAGTGATTTGGATATGATGTTTTGAATAATAGGAATAATGCTCAAACCAAGGGAAACAAGGACTCATAATCTTTAGTGTGGCGAGGAAAAGCTTTGAATTTTTGTTATTCTATTGGTGGGCAGTCAAGCGCGTACGCAGGTCTGCCCGGAACTAACAAAAATTGCACACCGTGCACCCACGTTCTGGGGAACACGCAGAGGTCAGTTCTCAAAGTGCAATGAGAGCCTCGCTCTGGGGCAACTGCCTTCTTGATCACAGTTGCTCCAGTGCTCTGTAAGTATGACAACTATCAGCCAGGTAACCGTTTTTATACCTCGCCAACTCTCACTGAGTTCTGGGATGTGACTCGCTCAATTCTGGCTAATATCGGCTGCTCTCGGGTGGTCCAGACCAGTAAAGCGAACAGAGATGAGCATGCGCTAACGGTGCTGCCAGCATCAATTCAAGTTGCTTTTAAAACAGTTTAGTAGAACCCGGCAAAACTACTCCGTTCATCTATGACGATTTAGTAATTCTAGTTCTAGCTATACTGCTATGCCAGAGTGTTTCGTGTTAGATTCTATCTTACGGTGTACAGGTGTTAGCTTGTGTGAACTGTGGTGTGCCATCTTGATTGGTCAATATTGTCACCTCAATCAATTGCATAAACTCTGTGTGTTTTAGGAAACGTTTACGAAAATCATTATACTTTATAGAGTGCGACGAGCTTCAACTCAATCCTTTTAACACAGTTTAATACTCGACCTACAAAACAGCCGAAAGAAAGATGTAACCGCATTCTACGCCGTGATAAACGAAAAAAAGTGTTTTTTCCCGCTATAACAACTTACTTACTTAGATGGTGTGCCATCCTGATTGGTCAATGTTGTCACCTCAATCAAATGCGAAAAATTTGTGTATTTTAGGACACTTTTCAGAAACTCAACGCATTTAGTTTACGATAGAAATTCTTAGGGCAGTTTGACAGACTTATAATTGGCTACAAAGTTCCCGTATACTTCTTGCTTAGAAACTGAATGATTCAACCCGTGCTAATCTCGATTAATTCTTGTGCAGTATGCACCCTTTTATAACAATAACAATAACATAAGTGCAGTGACCGCTTCACTGTAGTCAGTCCAGACATAGTTTTAACGAGTGATGTTCTCATGCAGTCACACTTTGCAGAAAAAAGAATGCTTTATTAGTTCGCTTTTACAAACGTATGGTAGCCGCCAGATTAGAAACTTGCTTTCTGGAAAGAACCCCAGAAGTGAATCATTTCTTTTTGTCCATTGGCATTATTATTAAGAATTCTGTTGGGAATTATACAAAATATTGTCTAGGACAGAATACAAATGACCAAGCACATTTCCTAGTATACATGCCAGATTTTCAGTGCTAAAATGAAATTTTAAAACTGTTTAAACAAAATATAAGGATGAAGTCGCATTCAAGGCACTTAACAGATGTTGTTTTTTTCACAAAAAATCGCATTTATTTTATTTGCAAATTTTGTTTGTTTTGGAAGTTTATTTTACTGAAGAACATTTGTTAATTATTTTTTAGCTGTTGAGTCCCTCTATGTTTTTGAAGTGTTGTCCTTCTCGCGGGTTGAATTTTCAGTAACAGGTTGTGGGTAACTTTCGCAATCAGCTATTTTATGCCTACCAATCCAACATCAAATAAAACAAGAAATATTTCTTCTAAATAACTGCAAACCCCGCTGATCTAAAAAAGTGATCATATTGTATTCAAACAAAAGCGGGCCAGCGTATTGAAAGTGAAAAAGGCGACCTTTTGATATCGCGTGCAGGTCCTAATGTCTTTCCAGTATTACCAAATCAGTCGGGCCTTGGAAAATACATGAAGCACTCCGTTAGCTTCAAATATATTCAAAAGAAGATTCATCGCATGTTTGATTTCAACGGTTCTAAAAATGGAAAGTCACTCGGCAACTTCTTTTCGGTAGACTACAAACTTCTTAACAGGTGCATCACCTCACAAGATGAATAACTTAATATTTGATTGATGTTCAAACTCATCAGAGGCCTGGTGAGTTGGGCACAACTAGAAGACCTCAGTTGGCTACTAAAACTTCCCCATATTTTTCAGCAGCCAGAAGTTTGTGTGGAAGAAGTGCCTTTATTTACCAGCACCGGTTAAAACTTAGATATTTGTAAGTCAGCAGTTTTTCAAATAAAAGGCAGTTTTAGTTTTTAAAGGTCTTGTATATGTATCGGTTCTTTTAGTTATGGGTTTGCACAGCACGAGGTTAACTAAAGTTCTTTGTTTGTAGGCAAACTAAGCTAATTTTAATCTGGATGTTGGATTGACTGAAAGCGGTTCTAAAAGCTCTTCACAACAAACTTGGCAGCTGAAACTTATATTTTCTGAATACTGACTAATTTATGCTATTCCTGTAGGGCAGTTTTGTTGCAGTGCTGCAGCAGTCTTCTGGGCTTCTTTTGTTAAGATATCTAATCCAAAAAAAAACATATCCTTGTTTTAAAAAAGTTTTGGTTTTGTCGATCAATTTAAACAGTTGTTGTAAACAAACTGCACGAGAGATACGGAATGGTTTCTCTCTCTTCAAGTTACTACGAACCAGTTGGCCGAAACGGCTCCCTCGGAATAACTAATTCGGTGACTAATCGGAATTGTAAATAATTTAAAGGAACAAAGTAGGTCCGCACTTTGCTTTCATAAATGAAGCATACTAAACTGACGAACTAACAGTTAAAACTAAAAGTAATTTTTTCCATACCAATTCCTTTTGCAAGCACTATTTTATGGGCGACTGTTTGAACAGCCTTCAGTATCAGACTACTCAAAGTCTTCTAGGAAAAGTTAACCTGGAAAACTGTTGGAAACCAGAGAAAACGTCATCTCGGCAGTAGAAAATGCGAAGGCGACTGTTGCTTCTTGTTTATGATTTTCGAAAATGGGTATTTCAATAAAACGCATTACCTTGTTCATCAAGCAAATTTGTCAGTTTTCTTGATTTTTGGCTGTTTATGCGCTTGCGATCGAATCGTTCTTCTTTCTTCTCTGCTGCACAAAATCATATGTTATACTGATGTATTTTTGATAAGAATTAAAGTTTGTCTTGTTTGGGTTTCAGAACTTAATGCATGTTTTATGAAATTTTTATCCACAGTACAGACATGTATGTAACATTATTTAGTTTTGTCAGCGGCAAGATTGAAATTTTTCTTCCCAGTTTATGTTAAGCTGGTCAAAATAGCTGGTCGGCATAATAACTGGACTTAATGACGTGTTTCTTGTACGCACGAAGAGTGACAAGCCTGGAAAACAAGGTTTTTATCTTAATTTTGCTGGTGGGCAGGTCTGTCCGGGCTGACAAAAGTTATACTTCGTGCCACTTGATGCCGGGGAACGCGCGGAGGTCAGCTTTCGGAGTGCAACGAAAGCCTCGCTCTGGGAGAACTGCCTTGTGGATCACAGTCACTCCAGTGCATTGTAAGTATGACTAAACAGACCCTATCGACGCCTTTTATACGCAAGATTTGACGTGCAAATTGATGTGAAACAAGCAAAGGCTGTCTCAGTACTAGTGACCTTATAGCGACTTTGGCTTGAGATTGAGTGAGGAAAGTTTACACGCGTGTGCACTTTGGGCGGCCAGTTGATGCACACCTCCAGTTGAAGTCAAGCTAATGTCCAAAACAGCTGCCAGGTGTTTTTTTATATTTAGACTAATTACGCTTCTCCAGCTTGCTACATATCTTATATGTAGTGCCGTTTGTAGTCCATATCCATAGATACAAGGTTTCTAACTAGTACATGTGCATTTTTGCAATCTACTGCCAGTCACACCAACTACCATACGTTTAGCTTTTGTACTAAGTAATGTTGCTCTTACTGAAAGCGCTGTAGAGTTTTAAAAGGGGTTGTTATCCTGCATCCCGTGCCCAATTTTCGTGAATCCTGCACCTTTTTGTAATGAAAACCGGGATCTTTGAAGCACCCGGCTTCCAGACTCTGTGTTAACCCTATTCAGACTGGTTGTTTTGGCATTCCCCAGATTGGGGAGGGGTTTCAAGTGCCCCCGTCCATTTCTTAAAACTATAGAAGGTACAGACATAAAACTTACACCACTATTATAATTAAGCGTTGTGAGATAATACCTATTGCTACCATCATAGCTCAGCTGTAACGTCACGTGCATGAGGTCACGATCACTAAGGCGTCATCTTCGATTTCGAACTTTGTCAAAACGCTGTCAAAACTTATTTTTGAACTTCAAATTTGTTGAGAAACTTCTTTAGATAACTTCTTTAGTCTATTTTGTCAATATTCAAGTGAAACAAGTACTAATAACTGAATTGAAAACACGAATGAACCAAGTATGGCTTGAGCAAGGCTCCAGAATTCGGCTGCCATTGCAACAGGTTAATTAACTTCCAAAACCTGACAACACCAAACTGTTTCCAGGTAAATTTTAGGAAAAGTCACGGAGTAGAACAACCGTAGACGCAATCGTTTGTTAGTAGTGAATGGTTAAAGTATTGGATGACGTCAAACGCCTCCCCAGCTGAAAAGGGTTAACAACACGTCTTAAGATTGCCGGCTTCTCACCTACAGGTATACTATCAAAATATCAAAAATCGTTCACTGAATATAAATAAGAATCAAAGAGCATTTCGTAAACATTGCCCTGGCACATCTGTAAAGCAAAAGCTGATGCCAAAGCTAAAGCATCGAAGCAAAGAAGCAAGGTAGGTCACCGAGAACAAACTGAAGGCATCTGGTTGCGCCAATGACGGCCGCTACTAATACAGTCCTTACATGACCTCGTACCTCAGCTCAAAAGACTGGGATCACTGTTCTAGGTATTTTGAGATGCTTTTGGGTTCTCTTAAGCCCCCAGAGTATAGTTTCAAGAAGCTAGACAAACGACTTAACGTCCCTTCTCACTCATAGTTTATCTTAGACAATGTCACTGGATATGACTTTAATGTAATATTCCTCTATTCGCCAAACACGTAGTGGCTTAGAATTTGCAGGTTCAAAATAATACTAAAAATACTAAAAGGAGAAACTGTATCAATTGGTTGAAGTGACTCTTTCGCTTAGTAAATAGGTGAATAACTAAAGGAGATACATTGGGTCATTTTCTTCAAAGTGTGACTTGATAAGACGGCATGTAAAAATTCGTTAAAGTCTGCCCCGCCGAGCACCGGCCGTTACCTAAGATTTCGCTTCACAAGAACCCGAATTTTAACCGCTTTTAAGCTTCTTGCTTCAGATATCTAAACATCACTTTTCTTTTCAATTTTCAATGCGTTGAACATTTTGATGCTTTTTCAAAATAATGCTAACATTTTGTTTTTACCGCATCCCGGACAAGAGCACTTTTATCTTGCGTTCGAGTAAACCTTAGTAACGTACCAATTCCAGCTAGACTAGGGTCTAACCTCTAGCACTTTAAACTCCCCAGTATTTCAAAAAAAGTAGCTTGAGATAGCGGTTTTTGTGTTTACGGTTTGAAAACGTTTGCAAATTATTTCTAAATATTTTACACGAGTGCCAATCAAAGTTCTGAAAAAAACATCAGTAATTTTTACAGCTACGTATGAAATGTGAAATTTTTTTGAGGGCGAAAAACATGATGTATGGCGCGCTTTTTGGCCGTTCCATGTCAGTGTATGATAATTTTGCTGTATTAACTACAGGCTACCTTGGACTTTAGATGCCATGATGCAAACAACTGACAGGATGTTCCTTCTTCTAATTCTTACAGCCTGTTGTTATTGAGCCTAAGCTGAGTCTAAGGCTACCTCAACTCTGCACATTGGGTACAATAATGGTTGGCCTTCCGTCAAGATTGCGCGATTGGGAACCGTCCCAAATCGGGCCGGCATTTATTTTTTTACGCTCACTTCAAGATGGTGGACCGTCACGGCTAATATGTTTTTCGTAAAGTCATGACATTGGGCTATTGATGGTTGTTTACGGTTATATTTAGCTAGTAAGGATTGAGGTTGAGGTCAGGATTACTTAATTTGTAAGAACTCTTTGTTGAGACATACTTCAAAAAAAAATTTAGGTGCTCGTTGGCAGCGAAGTGAATGGCAGTGCATTAGTGACTCCCGTTTACGAGGTCCTAAAGTTCAAGACTCGTCGTATCCACCTTTTGCGGTTTTCTTAACTTAAATTTTTTCTCGAAACTCTTTACAATTTGACACTCAGTTTGAGCATTGTTGCAGTTCTAGTGCCCGTCCGCCATCTTGAAGTGGGCGTAAAATATGTTTTCGCTGGGGAAGGGGCAGCTGTCAAACAGGACTGAAAATCGCTGAACGATTCGCGCTAATCAACACTAATCAGGAAAACAAGAAGTTTGTCAGTGGAAAAGTACCTGTGGCATAAAGTATCAGATCTACTTGTACCTCTTCCGCACCCCCAAGCCTTAAAAAGTGGCTGTGAAGTGTGCTTTTTAAGCGTGCTTTTCCTTCCGACAAACCGCTCACCACACGCGCTTCACACAACCCTTCCATCCTGGCAGCTAATAACTGACGGCTGTAGACGAGGCCGGCAATTGAAAGGGCCGAAGATAAGCACGTCTAGAAGGGCTACTTTTCCAGTGGTTTAAAGCAATAGATTGCTGAACGTTATAGCCTTCAGACCGAATACTCATTTTTTAATGACACTTACTGGAGTTTGCAATTGTTTCTTACTTTGCTAGACTGTCAAGATTTTGAAGAAGACATCTTAGGAAAAGGCTATTTAAAAAACACTTTTAGAAGAAGAGAATTTTTTCTTTTATAATAATGTAAGCAGTTTCTCTTTTATTGTTGTCTTTAGAAGCAGCGTTTTCATACCAACGTGAGTAGTTTCTCTTTTTTATTGTAATCTTTTTATCGTATCCTTAATAATTGTTCACAGAAAAGCTCGTAGGTAGTGGACAACAAAGTTTATCTTGTCTATATACCTTACCCAGTTGTTGCGCCATTAAGAACAAAAATTTGTCCATTCGTGATTGGCTATCTGAAATGCGTAGAACGCGTATTAACTCAATTATTGGACTCAGTCCAAAGTCAGCTCAAGCCTAGAGTGTGCCAACAACAATTAGCAAATTCATGGCAGAGTTTCGCAAAATCCTTGCCGGGTCAAACGTCGTTTCTATAAAAAATTGCTGAAAATCTCGTATCAACATTACGAGTTTAAAAGCTAAATACTGGTACATGTAGTCGAAGTGGAAGTGGAATTGGTTGTTAAATCCAAAGGAATTTGTTAATTAACCCACTTCAATTTTAAAAGACTCTACAATTTACGCATTCGTCTCAAAGCATGCATGTCGTGTTTGAGTGTTCCCTGATATTACGATTTTTTGTAAACACGATGATCGTTCAAGTTTACTTGTATGTGTTAAAGTCACAAAAAAACCTCTGCAAGATATCTTCTTGCCTCTTGATCAATCCTCCCTTAACTTATTGTTAAGAAAAAACACACCCTTCTTGGGAAGACTGTAAAAATTGGGGAGGTTTCTAAACAATACACAGTAACTAATAGACCTAAATCTGTAATTGCGTGACAATTTCTTTGAGTTATTAGAAACGTAAACAATCCTTTAAACCGTTAGTAGATGCAGGGGATAATGTATATTAAGGACATCATAGAAAACAATGGCAATATTCTATCATGTATTGAACTTTACCATAAATCTAATAATTGCAGCAATTTCATCAAAGTTTTTTGCGTTTGCAAATTTTTGATCAAAACTTTACCCTTAATTGATATTGGCATGTATCTTATACAGATAGAAGCTTTCTTTCAAGTTTTTTGATTGGTAAGAGCAAGCCTAAGAGTCAGTATAACTCGATTGTGGAGAAAGTTTGTTTCGGAACAACCCTAATTCCAAAGCAGTCAACTGCGCTCTCTCTGCACCAAGTCGATTGGCCTAAAGGGTTGTACGTCGTCAGTGTCTAGGTTCCGATAATTTCCGAAATGTTTTGCTTAGTGCTTGGTGTGCCCTACGAGCTACCCAGCAAATTTGTGAAATGATTAAATCAATTAAGGCTAATGTTCAGTTTGAAAGCGAAGAAAATGGCCACAATGAGATGTTAGCCATACTGTTAGATCAGAAATAAAGCTCTAAAACAGCGAAGAAAAATTGATATCTTAAATACAAAAAGAATTTGAAACAGAAAACTTTTACCAGTCAGACACGCGAAATTCAAACTCGGGCAGTTTTTCGTCTATTAATTTGAAATTTGGCAATTGTATAGCTAAACAACTGACATTTAAAATCGTGTCAGCGGTATTTGAAGTTTTAATTTTTTTAAAGTTATCACAGTGAAAATCCGCCGCTTTTGCTTACGAAAGTGTTATTTCAGGGTTTCAGCTGTAAAATACAAACAAAGCGGCCTTTCAAAAACGCCAACACGGTTTTAGATTGCAAATAATGTCAAATGATTGGTGCCATCATATACAACACTGTTCCGGCTTGAAATTCCAGAGGTCTGAAAACAAGGCGTTTGCTTTTTTTATTTATTTGAAATTACCAAATAAAAGTTAAACGATAATTTAACTTACACAATTTAACATATCATAAAAATCTTCTATTATAGTATTCCTAACACTTCAACTAACTATTTTTCTTTTATCAGGCAACTATTTTTTTCTCCTCTTGTTTCATTCGTAAGCGTAGGTGATGATATACGTAGGTAATTTCATATACTTCCAATCGTGTGTGTGTATTTAATGGTTTGTTACCTGCAGAAGAACTATCTTGGATTGGGTTATCAAACTTAATTAGCTCTTTCATTTTTCCTGACTACTCCTACAATTTGTATAATTTGTCGACAACTAAAACGCCATTCTTGATGACTGCAACCGATGACTCTAAAGTAATAACTAGGTGGATAAACGGATGGTTGGGTGGTTAGATCGATTGATAGATGGGTGGATTGAAGGATGGATGGATTGATGGAAGGTGAATGGTTAGATGGATGGGTGAGTGGGAAGATGAATATATGGTTGGATGGACGGATGTATGAAAGGATGGAAGTTGGAAGGTTAAATGATAAGTAGATGGATAGATAGCTGGATAGAAAACGGATGGATTGATTGGTGGATAGAAGAATAAAGGACCAACAGCTAGATTGATTGGTGAATAAATGAAATGATGAGTGGATTGATTGAGAGACACTTGGTTGGATGATGGATGGATGGATGGATGGAAGATTGGTTGGTGGTAAGATTGATGGATGGTTGGATAGATAGATAGATGGATTGGTTGATAGATGGAAGGATGGACAATTGTATTAATGGATGGATAGATTGACAGTTGGCTGGATGGGAGGATGGATAGAATGATAGAAGGTTAAATGTCTGGGTGGAGGGATAGATGGACAGTAGAGTGGATGGATGAGTGTTTGAATGAAAGACTGATGGCTAGTTGGATGGATTGATAGAAGACCAAAAGATGAATAGCTGTTGGATGAGTGAACAAAAGGATGATTGGATTGATTGGTGGATAGAATAATAACAAAATACTCTTTATTCATCCACGTTGATTTCTTCAAAGAAGATATATAACATACAATACAAAAAGGTTTACTTAACCAAAAAGCAGGGAATAATATCTAGCTACAGTATGAGAATGAATGTGCAATACCGAATTAATAATAATAACAATAATAATAATGACAATGATAATAACAATAATAAGGCTGAAGTCTTAAATTGTACAAGTATTTAGTAAATAGTATTTTTTGAAGTTGATTCCCTTTAAGTCTTTATCATTAAAAATATCATTAATAGTAATAACAACGTCAAACTCTTACATTTTACAAACGATTTAGTATTTTCGAAATGTTGGACATCCTAATGTCTAGATGGAGAGGCAAACATGTTTCAGTTCAATTTTAAATGCCACAAGTGACTGAGTCCTCCTTCATGTTTTCTGTGATCGAGTTCCATAGTTTAATTTCGGTAAAGGCGAAACTGTTTCTACAACAATTGGCCTTGCCTTTCGGCTTTGCTATACTCTTGTATGATGTTAATTGTTTCTTAAACTATATGGCTCATTTCCGGTTGAATAGGTAAAGAGGTCTCTCATATAGGCTGATGTCATACCACTCAGTTATCTAAACAACATGAACAGCCTTTAACTTATTCCTTTCTTTCCTTAAAGTTTACCGACCTAGTTTGTCAAAAAGCTGTTTTGATATATCGTTAAATACAAGGCAACCGTAATAATGTATGCAGCACGATTTTGGAGTTTATGAAGTCCTTTTGCTAAAGTGTTTTCAGAGCCGTCCATAATGTGCAACAATAGTCAAAGTACGGCTCTAATATATATTTGTTTCCGCTTACTTAGTTGTCTCGCGGTACAGTACGACTGTTTCTTCAGAGTAACTCCAATACCAGCAGATACTCTTTGTATTACGTCGGATGTGTTTATGTGTGTTTGTATGTATGTATGTTTATATGGTCGGAATGATGGATGGATAGAAATAGCTAGATGGATGGTAAGGAGAATCAGAAAGGATGAACGAATTGATGGAAGGACACTTGGTTGGATGGTTGGATGGCTGGAAGAAGAATGGAAAGACCTACACAAGGAAATAGTAACAAATAGATAAAAAAAAAATACTAATAAAAAATACTAGTTAAAAGCCTTGTATCTGTGAATATGGACTACAAACACTAAATGTAAAACATGAGAGTAACGAAACATATTTTATTATCATTTTTACTTAGATGGGAACTCAAATGCAGGTGTGAACCGAGCAAGCTAGAATAGCGTAATTAGTAATCTTTAAATCTAAATATGGCAAAACAGCCGGCAGTTGTTTTGGACAACTGTTTGGGTTCAGACTGAGGTGTGTGTCAATTGGATGCCCAAAATGCACATGCGCGTAAACCTCCTTTAATTCCACCTAAAGCCTTGATGACTTCATGATTACTGGGACAGCTTTGGCTGGTTTTACAGCAAATTGCAAGTCCCACATGATGCACGTCAAACCTGACGTATAAAAGGCGTCGATCGGGCCTGTTTAGTCATACTTACAATGCACTGGAGTAACTGTGATCCACAAGGCAGTTCTCCCAGAGCGAGGCTCTCATTGCACTCCGAAAGCTGACCTCTGCGTGTTCCCCGGTACCGGGGGGCACGGTGTATAATTTTTGTCAGTCCGGGCAGACCTGCGTACGCGCTTGGCTGCCCATCAACAAAAGTAAAAAAAGAAATTCTCCTTTCTTGTTAGCCATTGCTGAGAAGAAAGAAACACGTGGTAGGGTTGTCTTTAAGTAGGCTCGACTTATTATCGGTGAATATGGAGAAGAAAGCTGTCACGTTTAGGAGCTCATCGCGAAATGTCGCTGACTGTGCTAAATTGCATAAGACAGTGCTCGTGCAAAGTATTAAGTTTGAACTCATGAAAAGGACAAAATAACAAAAAGTCACTTCTTACAATAAAAAGGTATAACGTCCGTTTTTTTGCGCAGCTGTGAAGAAAGAAGAACGAATTGTAAGGAAACAGACAAAGAATCATGGACATTGTTAAATTTACATTATAGAAATACATGTCAAGTTTATTCAGTTTTAATGGAAGACTTTCTAACTCTAAAACCTGATAGGTGTATAACAGAAAAACGAAAAGGTCCAAAAATACAAACACTGAATTTATTAGCAGAAACTACTGAATGGAATATTACTAGGCGGCTACACGATAAAACAAGGAGGAACTCTCCTTGGCAATTCCAGATCACATATTCTCTGGCTTCCGGTTGTCTCAATTTTTAAAACCTTTTCCATGAGATGTAAGGTAGACTTGGTGAGTCTGACAAGAATGAACATTCGATAGTAAAACAGAATAAAAGCAGAAGGATAAAACTCTGTGGTTCATTCATCTCACCGGTTGATTTCCAGAGGATTCCTCAGTATCTAAGAAACTTTAATACAAAGTTCAAGTTTAAAAACACTAAATACGTGTACGTTACAACTCTGACAGCAACTCATCAACTGCAAAACTATAGTCGCTTTTTTAAATTTAAGCATTATTTTTATTATAAAGTCAATGGAGGACCCACTTATTCTTTAAAACACAATTTAGAAATTTAGACTACCGAATCAGTTATTGTTGCACGAACAGGAGTTTTGGCCAGCTGGCTCATTGGAATTGGAAGAAGGAAGAAAAATCTTCTTCCGCATTAGTAACTCGTGCAGTGTATTTTCAAAAACGGACTTGGAAAAAAGTAAACTATTTAAAGCACAAGTTTAAATGACTTTCCTTGGTTAGTTGTCTTAATTGAGGAAACTCCAAAACTTTCAATGCAAAAGGTTTTCAGCATTTAAATAGCTTAAGTTAGAATTCGTTTCAAAAATATTTTTTGAGCCGCTGCTAAGATTGTTATTGAAGAATTTTCAGTCCTAGTTCAGTCAAGTCCATTATGAAGATGAAAACGATAATAGATGTCAGCTTCATATTGTGTGAGCCTGTAACTAATAAGACCCTATGCACCCTAAGAAAACCGCGTTTACTTTATAACTGCTGACTTACAAACGATTACGTTTCAACTCGAGCCTGCTAAACAAAGGTTTTTCTTCTACAACCACAAATTTCTCGCTGCTAAAAAAGTGGAGAAAAACTCAGTTGCTAAGCCAGCCATTCAGAGCCAGCTGAGGTAGACTAATTTTGCCAACTCAGTTGTCAGACTTTAGTCGGTTGTAAGAGCGACCACTTAG
>JAOBRG010334996.1:3978-15249 GCA_027574985.1 Umimayanthus nakama
TAGTAGTAGTAGTAGTTGTAGTAGTAGTAATAGTAGTAGTAGTTGTTGTAGTACTAATAGCAGCAGCAGTAGCAGCAGTAGTAGTAGTAGTAGCAGTAGTAGTAGTAGTAGTAGTAGTAGTAGTAGTAGTAGCAGCAGTAGTAGTAGTAGTAACAGTAGTAGTAGTAGTAGTAGTAACAGTAGTAATAGTAGAGGTAATAGTAGCAGTTAGTAGTAGTAGCAGCAGTAGCAGTAGCAGCAGCAATAGTAGAAGTAGTAGTAACAGTTGTTGTAGTAGTAATAATAATAGTAGCAGTAGTAATAGTAATAGTAGTAGTAGTAGTAGTAGTAGTCGTGGTAGTCGTGTCATTAGAGGAACAGAAGAATATAAATTTGTTTTTCCATGTTACAGCATATCTGTTAATTAAAAACTGCTTTAAATGTTACAATTATGCTTTTAAGTGTAGAAATAAAAACTATCGCATTTTATACTTATGGAATAAAGCAGATACAACAAGCGTTTTCCTTGGCTGGGGTGACGTATGCTGTAGCTCAAAATACAGGATATAATCATTTACAAGCGTTCTGATTGGTTGGGGTTACGTCACAACATGACAGTGGTTTTCCCGCGTTTTCGCTCTAATGTGACTTTTTCATTAAACTTTCATAGGAATTTAAGACTCAGAGCAGCAACGTACGTGTGAAATACCAACCTGCTTGTGAAAGGCAAGAATTTAAAAACTTTTGGCGCCAAATGTTGACGACGCGTCGCTCGTTGACTGAGCAATTTGTTCTTCAAACTACGTGTAGCTTTGAAGACTGGGTTGGGAACAGAAGTACAATATACGGAGAAATAAAAGTGATTTAACCCGTTCAAATACGACTCGAGCATGAGAGTCACTGTGAGTAAGAAGCAAAAATTGGTCAAATCTTTTAAAAGCAGACTTGAAAAAGACCACATGGAAAATTATATGTCTCTAACTAATTTACACTAATGTAATTCTGTTTAAGGATGTAAAGCGTACCGTTTAAAGCGATGTACTAAGTAGACCTAGGTAGTAGTACATTTGTACAAATGCATTAGATAGCTTAGAATTTATACAAGCAACAAATGAAGCTTCTTCGACGCAACCTACACGAAATGTTTTAAAGCAGATCTCCGAATCTTTTTAGTTGTTACTTTGTGTAGCTAAAGACTGTGCTGAATTAGACATTGCGAAAAATAGCTTTGATAATAAGTTGCTGTTAACTTTCTATTGTTTTTATAATAATGTTTCACCAGTTAGAACTTGGCACCGGCAACGTGTCTTGTTAAGAGGCACGTTAAGAGAGGCTAAGCGTTTTTAATAAGGACGCTAATGAATACGAAAAGGTGTCTGTCTTTTGTCACTGTGCTATTGGCTGTAATTTGTTTACTAGTTTTATAATTACTGACAATAGCCTCGATGGGCAATTTTAGCCAATGAACCGGGGATTGAGCACTTTCTTTAAGTTTAATCATCGTTCTGAGAAAAGAAAACGAAATGCGACATTTTAGCAGTTTTCTCTCTAAACGAAATGTCAGTTTAGGTTTTTTACCCCGCTGTTATCAAAAAGTTGACAATGTAATCAAGATTACATTAGATGTAAAGGGAACCTCTGCTATTCTGACAAAGGGCAAACGTTACAAAGATTTACTAGAAACCACTTATCTTGTTCGTTGTCGCCATCAATATTCGAGTCTAGTCACTCGCACAACCGATAGTCTCTCGGAAACTATTTTGCCGCCAGGTGACACCTTTCATCACCATTTCAAGAGTTGTCAGAAGCACCAAGTTGCCATCTTGTGTCTGTACATATACAGGCAAACGGTATGACGGTCACATCAAGTGAGAACTTACTGTAGTTTCGTAGTTACTGTTAGAGGGCGAGCAAAACACATGATAACCGAAGTACTCAGTTTTCCAGTTCCACCCCAAATCATATGGGATGGGTGACTTCAGGCGTTCGTCTGCTCTCAGGCCCAAATAAACGGGGGAGGGCGTTTATTTTTTCGTAATTTTTGCAGAACCACCCTCCCCAACCCCATCTCCCGCAGCTTATTTTTACCCCCATTTATTAAGGTTGCCGTTCACGGATCAAAACATCGAAATTGAGATTTTCGCAGAAGATAAATATTCATTAAATGAACTTCTAGTCAAAAAAGGAATGTTTTCAATATGTCTAATGGTTTGCGAGATATGACGAACGAGAGTTTTTACCGGAAACAAATTGTAGGACGTGCGGCGTGCTTTAGGAGTAAATTTCTCGAGATATGTTTTGGTTAAAACTGCGACTGCATTCGTTTGTTAACCAAAATTTCTAAACAAAATTTTCACCATCATTTACGAAATTTCATAAGCTTTTCATCGATTGCCATGAGTATTATTAACGGAGTTACATGCGGAAAACTGAGTGAAAACACCGTTCAAGGTGAACATAACCTTATGAGGACAAAGAAGAACGAGCGTTCAAAAACACTTTTATCACAGCAGACCAAGGAGTAATTGAATGAGCTCTACTTTTCGCTGATCTATATGTACGAGGTTTAGTTGGGCCTTATTACTCGGCTATTCGCAAACTGCAAAATACCTTTTTTTAACAAGTCAGTACTGAATTTTAAAATAGCAGTCATAAGTATACAGGTCACTATTTTTATATACTTTTAGGAAAGAAAAATCTGTTGCCTCCAGTAAGTTTGTGGTGACCTTAGATTTCTATCAGGGCAAACTCCTGCAATGTATTATTGAAAATCACTGATGCTTGATGCTAGAGACCCAGCTGAGAGCTATTTCAGGTGTTTGTATAGTCCAGAGTTGATTAACAGGTGCTCATGTAGTTGAATGTAAAAACCCGTGTCCGTTATTGCGAAACAAGACTAACACGTGATATGACTGCAACCTGATTGAACGTCGGCTTAACATATTTAATTTTTAGGTGTTCTAGAATAAAAAAAATTCTAAGTTATGGATGTATTTACTGTAGTTTAATCAAAGTGGTGTTTAGCTGTTTGAAGCACAACTCCGTTTACGACTGAACGCTTAGAAGTGACGGGAAAACGATGCAGCGGCTCTGACGCCCTCTAATGGACAGTTTGTAAGTCGGTAATTGCCACATGCCGGCAAGACGAATTGGCCACACAGAGCCTTCAACAGTTAAACTAGACGATGGTGTTTAAACTTTCACCAGCTCTTCGCTTTTTTGTACTGTAGTTCTTTTCAAAAGTACCGTTGTTGTACTGCTAACACAAGCAGTCAGTCTTGTCCACTTATTAATCAGCTTCTCAGTACTAGTGGGAAAAGGGATTTCGTCCGTTCCCACAGGTTCCGCTTTCTCTTGATCTTGTACACAGCCCCAACCATGTGGCTAATAGCTTGATCTCATAACTCAGCCGAGATAATCTTCTTTGTGGAATATTTGTTTAACTAACAAGATGCTGGTACCTGTCACATACTAGAGATAATCTACGAACAATCATCACAAAGCTCGACTTCAAGTGCATTTTCTTTCTTGTTAAGTACTCAATGTTAACTCCCTTGGAGGGGAATGAACACTCGACAAACTTGAATTCATTCAGTGTATACGGGTTGAAACAACTTTAGTAGTACAATACCTGAGCGAAGGCATCTTTACTTGAAGTTCGCAATAAACCCTTTTTTTTTTTTATAAGAACAAACTTTATAAGAACACCCAGGCTGAGATTGGCCCAAAATTAAGAACAAGCTAAGAACAATCGCCAGGCTGAAACTCTGATCAGAAAAATTTAAGAAAGTTTATTTCATTCTTGTACACAGAATGAGATGTACATGTATAAAAGATCTTTTACCATAAGCGAACAACGTATAGAGAGTGTCAAACTTTTTCACATCAGTACAGCAGTATGAAATAAAAGCAGGCAAGTATTTCTTATAGCGTCGCTTTATTGTTCCGAGTGGAATTACCAGAAAATAAGAACCATTTATAAACAATTTGAGCCTGAAATCGCTAAAAATTTAAGAACAGCCCAGGCTGAACCGGAAGTTACTTGTTCTTATAAAAAAGCGTGTAAGCGGATGGCTTAATGAAGAGTTAAACGTTCAAATAGTCCTGAATAAAGCAAACTGCAGTTTTCAATTCAACGGATAAAACCTGAATGGCAATAACTAAAAAAAAACAATCGTGCTTAAGTTTTCTTCTAAAGAACGTTAGAAGACAATTTGGTTTTGTGTTCCCAAAATTCTTTATACTTTTTTAACAGAACAGTATTAATTCAGACATTTCCAGATTTAGGAGTCTATCTGGTTCCTCCTGCAGTATACGAAACAAGCCTAAAGTAAGAAGTAATGTATTTTACAACACGGTTAGAAAATGATAACAGATTTGGGTTTTTGGTCACTTTTTCCGTTGGTCCAAAATGTAGTAAATCTGTCTTACACTTCAAGCCTAACGTAGATGTAAAAAAGTGTAAATTTTCCTAATTCACTCATCATCATCCGCACCAGAGTGCCCTCCAGCACCGTCGGCCATGTGCCTTCTTGGCAACTGCCGAGGACAACTTTGGACCTTCGAAGTCCCTTATACGATGTTCTACGCCATGTAGCCCTTGAGCGTCCTCTTTTCCGCTTCCCTTTGTGGGCCCTGTTCTGCTGATGGACGTTCTGTCCTTTCGGAGAATGTATCCAGTAAATCGCCACTTTCTGCGCATTAAACTATGAGGGGTAGTTTCGACCAGTATTCGGTTCTTGACTTTGCGGTTCTATTTTATTTAGCATTCTGTCTTGACTTTGCGGTTTTCTACTTCCAAACTTGAATTTTCGTTTGTTCCGACTTTGCATGACAAACTTGAAGTTTTCAGTTATTTTGACATTGCGTGACAAATCTGAGTTTCCTACCGTTCCGAGTTTGCGATTGTATTTTCAGCCTTCCGTCTTGACTTTGCGGTTTTATTGTTATTGGACTTGAATTTTTCGGTTCTTTCACTTTGTGGTTTTGTCTTCAGCCTTCTGTCTAGACTTTGTGGCCCTTTTATTAATGGACTTCACTTATAGGTTATTTCGACTTGGCGTGACACTGAAAAGTTGCGACTTTGCGGTTCCGTTTTCAACTTGGCGATTCTGTTTTCTCGGACGGTTCTGGTGACTAGTTGGGTATACCCAAACTATACCCCTCCCCCTCCCACTTTTCTCTTTCGGCAAGCAGAACTCTTCGTTCTTATGTACTTTAATCTCAAACTAACAAAATCGATATGCCGTCGATATGCCACAGTTCAAGAGGGCCACATACCTTATACTAAATGAGCTTCCTCGCAGGCTAGTGACCGCAATAGGACTCCGGCAGGGTTGACTCTTCTCATAGCCACGCGGATTCTACACTGCTGGATCCTCTTCCCCAGTCCTGCCGTGAACAAAACCGGCCATCCTTCTATACCTTGTACTGACCGGGGAACTCTGTTTGGATGCTTTTTATAAACTTCTCAAGTTCCTCGTCGTCGATGCGCGAGCACGTTGATCTGAGACTTAAGTCAAACTCAAAGAGGCGTCGCCCAATGGTTCTCACACTGATAACAACTAAACGTACGATATTAGCGACGGTTAAAGCCCCTCTTCTCAAAGAATTCAAGCTGTTCCCTTTTTATAGCGAATCTCGGACGTGCACTTACCGCCCAGAAACTCTTTCCGGTAAGCAAGCTCCAGCAACGTTTCCGTTAACGAGGCTGTCTCGAGCCCCCTGAAGTAAATGAACAAGTTATTCGTCCAGTTCATAGATGTTTACAAAAGTGTTCAGATTAAAGTTTACTTCAAGATCCCGAATAAAGTTTAGCAAAAATATGCGATTGTTCGTCCAATTGTACGTTTGTACCAGCAATCGTGCCGCCGTCTTGTTTGTAATCCGCTATAGTTACAAGAACCGAGCAACCGTCCGAGAAAATGGCACCGCAAAATCGAACATTTTGTCGCGCGAAGTCGAAACAACCGAAAATTCAAGTCCAGCAATAACAGAACCACAAAGTCATGACAGAAGCCGTGAGAAGGTTGGTAACAGAACCGCAAACTCGAAACGACCGAAACTCAAGCATGTCACACCAAGTCAAAACAACCGGAAATCAAGTTTTCCATGCAAAGCCGGAAAAATCGGTAATTCAAGTCTGGAGGTAGAGAAGCAAAGTCAAGATAGAAGGCTAAATAAAACAATTACGACCTACAGTACATTGAAGAGCTATCTTGTATTACAGCTTGGACCTTCCCCACATTTACTGATTTAGGACCACATTTGTATTACATTTAGCTGATTTACTGCAACATTGGAGGCTTCTACATGATATAATAAAGACAAGCTGTGTTTAAGTAATGTTGATATGACTTAGTGGAGTCTAGTTCGGTCTGTAATCATTGCGAGTGTAAGACAAAATTGGCCGGACTAGCGCGGAGCGCGAATCGAGTAAAGATCACATACAGAATTACGGGACGTGAAGTCCTGTCACAAATTTATTATAAAAATTAAAATTTCCGAAAAGTATCTCGGTTTAAGAATTAAGGTAAAATACTCTTCATTTTGTTTTGGCCGGCCACAGTTTCTCAGAGATTGGTTGCTGCTGTTTACTACTGAATTTGTATCGAACACTATGTTCGTTTTTCTTCGGTATCCACTTCAGTTTCCGATATTCGTTATCATCTGGGAATTGTGCTTTTTCGGGCAGAAGTTGAGCTAGTTTCTTGATTTCTGATCAACCATAAATTTTGCGAAAGCGCTAACCTTGTCTGTGGTTTCCGTTGTTTCGAAGTATGAAGTATGAACTTTCTTCTTCAAAATCATCAATCCATTCTTGCCACCCTCACCCAATCTCAAAATGATTTGCGGGGACCTTGGACGGGTCTAATTTGAGAATTTTCCCTGTTTTTTCCCTGGATTCGTTGCCTCTGTCATGTTGTGTATGTGTTAAGACAATCACGTGCTTTTGGTATATCGTTTGTCTCGGTAAGCTACTGTGAATGTTCTAGAAGGGTAAATCTACTTTAGTTAGCTCAAACTCTTCACTGCAGTCTACCTCATGTCACTGTTAAGTTTGAGCGGTGTTTTCGGTTAATGGAACATGTCTCGGTTATTGCGTGACGTAGCCCTATAAACCAAAATATCACAATTATTACATTGTAAAAACGTTGGTTTCACTAGTTCCGAATAGTGCTCGATACACACAAATGCAGAGCTTGATAAAATTTGAAATTGGTAGAGATAGAAAAACCTATCACAATTATTAGTTTCTCTAAATTGCTGTTTTATTTTTGTTTTGTGATTTGAAATAAATAGAGAGAACGAGCGCCCTGTTTTCTGACCTTTGTGTTCCCTCTAGTCTCCGGAGCTCCAAGTCGGATTTGCTGTGTTTGTTGGCACCAGCTCAGCGGTATTACAATTTCATATCTGACACTATTTGCAGTCTAAAACCGTGTCAACGTTTTTTGAAAGGACGCTTTGTTTGTATTTTGCTGCCAAAACCCCGAAATAGCACTTTCGTAATCGCAAGCGGGGTGTTTTTTTATGTTAACTTCAAAGGCTTAAAAGTTTCAAAAAAGGCTGGCACGGTTTCGGGCTTCAAGTATTTAGCTGTAAAACTGCTAAATGTCCAATCAGTGAAAGAAAAACTGCTTGAGTTGGAACTTCGATTGTCTCATAGTTTTGACATAAAAATAGTCTCGAGACAAAAGCTTTTGAAAGTTTTGGCGTCACCTCAAGCCCTCTTCTGGGAGACTTTTCTGTTTTAAAACCTCGTTCTGTATATGAGATATCACAATTTTTTTCGCTATTTGTAAGGTTTACCTCGGTCTATCCATATGCCTAACAATCTCATTTTGGACATTTTCTTCGGTTTCAAATTGAACAGTAAGGGGAACGTCACATATCGATTTGGTTACGTCATTGTGACGTTTGGGGTGGGGGTTTGGAGTAATGACGTTTCTGAAAGCAAACTTCGTGGTAATTATTGATTAATAGTTCTAAATCACATAGAAACCAACAAACCAGTAAACATCACATAAGTCCTCATTCTGAACTTAAACCTTAACTTGGTGATCAGCAAATCATAGAAGTGCCATGTTTAATGGCTGTAGGTAGAAAATAAGATACAATATAGACGCGGTATGTTTGTTGTCTATAAGAAGAGAGAACGATACAATATAGACGCATAGTGTTCGATGGCTGTAGGTAGAGAGTAAGATACAATACAGAAGTGCTGTGTTTAATGGCTGAAGGTGTATGTTAATGGATGTAGGTAGAGAGTAAGATACAATATAGACGCATAGTGTTCGATTGCTGTAGGTAGAAAGTAAGATACCACTGAATACAGAAGTGCTGTGTTTAATGGCTGAAGGTGTATGTTAATGGATGTAGGTAGAGAGTAAGATACAATACAGACGCATAGTGTTCGATGGCTGTGGGTAGAGAGTAAAATACAATACAGAAGTGCTGTGTTTAATGGCTGTAGGTAGAGAGTAAGATACAATATAGACGCACAGTGTTCGATTGCTGTAGGTAGAAAGTGAGATACCACTGAATACAGAAGTGCTGTGTTTAATGGTTGAAGGTGTATGTTAATGGATGTAGGTAGAGAGTGAGATACAATATAGACGCGTTGTGTTTATTGGCTGGAGGTAGAGAGTAAGATACAGTATAGATGCATAGTGTTATATGGCTGTAGCTAGAGGGTAAGAGACAATATAGACGCATAATGTTCAATGGCTGTAGGTAGAGGGTAATTAACAATTGTTCCACGAACTCGAGTCGTACATGAGGTGATAGACAACGAGGCCCGAAGCGCCGTTTTTGCTATCAACTCATTACGACGACAGCGAGTGAAGTAATTGTTTTATTATATACAAACCATCAATCAACATTCTTTTCAATAGTCGATTGATACTTTATTCCGGCAAGTTTATTTGTGAGTTGTGTTCATGTTTGAGTTCGTTAAACAAACACCGGAGTTTTAAGTGAATGTTTCAACATTTGTTTCAAATTTGTAGTTACTTGAAATATTTCTTCATTTCCGTAAACGTGCCAATACGAATCTTGACTCCATTTTTGTTTGCTTTTTGGTGTTTTCTGGTGTGGCTTTTTTGTGTAAAACCACAATTTCTTCCTTTGTCGGCTTGGCAAGCCTCGCCGCTATCTTGAATTTCGCTATGCATGGGATGTGAGCTGAGATCCTAGTTGTGCAGGAGCCAGTTAGAGAGCTCCGTTGCCGTTATCTAGTGACTTGTGTATATAATAAGGTACAATATAGACGCACTGTATTTAATGGCTCTAGGTAGAGAGTAAGGTACAATTTAGACGCGGTATGTTTATTGGCTGGAAGTAGAGAGTTAGATACAGTATAGATGCATAGTGTTCAGTGGCTGTAGGTAGAGAGTAAGATACAATTTAGACGCACTGTATTTAATGGCTGTAGGTAGAGAGTAAGATACAATATAGACGAGCTGTGTTTAATGACTATGAGTGTGATACAATATTTACCAGACAAATTTAGAAACGTTTTTCATTGTTTAATTGATTTTATTTGAATTCATACTCTGCCAAGTTGTTTTCGGGCTTAAACTGTCTAAATTTACATTTTTATTGTCATAAAAGCGGTTAATTGAATAGAACTAATGAAACGATTTATCTATTTTTTTTTAGTTTAATCTTTAGAATATGGGAGATGTGGGGTTTTCGAGGCAGCAACTTGTGTTCAGTGCAAGTAATGTTTCCCGATAACTGTTAGATATAAAGACTTAAATTAAAGACAGAAACTTTCGCTAATCTGTCGTTAGGTTACAAATGGAGCGACTTCTCCCTTCATATAAGACGCCTTGTGTGGAACTTGCGGAGAAGTAACAAAAACTTATCACATTCACCACGTTTAAGTAACTAATGGGAGAATATGTGCAATACTCCCTTGCTCCTACACATCGCAATTAAGTATTCATAATTTTTTATATAATTGTGACTTTCTGTTTATTTTTTATTATTTCATTATATACGCAGACACACATACATATGTATGTATGTGTTCTTGTTGTTGTTGTTGTTGTTTTGTTGTTGTTTTTGTTGTATTTGTCTACTACTCAATGAAGTTCATTTAACCAATAAATCTAGCTACCGACTTCGGGGCGTTTAACACCATATTGATAATCCAGATTGCCAATACCTCTCGCTTTTTTAATTATCTGTGTTTGTTTCCGTAGTCAAAATTTGGGTTGCTCCGCATTTATCTTTTGCAGAAAAACTGGTTTGCGCTAGAAGAGCATTTCAATTTACAGTTGTTGCGTGTAACTTATCAAGCTCTGTAGTCTGTAGTACACGTTAGAATTCTCAACAGTTCCATTCTAAAGGGTTTGTTCATCGCCGTATAAATTATAGGGTTAATAAAGCAGCTGGTATATACAGGGATTGCCCAGTACAGGTTGCTGTAGACCAACGAGTCACCACCCACAGCGCCCAACACGTACAAGGATGTAGAAAAGAATGCTGGCAGCCAACAAGCACAAAACCCAAACAGAACTGTAACAAACAACTTGGTAATCTTCGTTTCCTCGATGCCATGTGCCGCGTTGCCTTTTTTCAAGTTCAAAGCAACAGTTGCGTTGTGATTTTTTATTTTTCGAAATACTTTAAAGTACGAGAAGGGAATAAGCGTTCCGCACGGAATCAGGTAGAGTGCAAGAACGAGAGCTACATAGGTTATGGATAGCGCGCTGTCACAGTGCGCAACACAAATTGCTGGATTTCCTTCGATTTGCTTGAATCCGATACCTGTCAGAGGAAATCCTACCCCGATAAGGCCTGCCGTGGTAAGCCATGAACAAACACACATCATTACCACGTGTGTCTTTGTGTAAACAAATGGATATGACATGGCCCTCACCACATGCACATATCGATTGTAGGCTATCAAGATTAAGGTCTGAAGCGAAACACCGGACAAAATATATCCCACTATTACAAAGAACTGACAGCCAAGC
The DNA here is from genome assembly GCA_027574985.1 of Umimayanthus nakama. Lineage (NCBI taxonomy): Eukaryota > Metazoa > Cnidaria > Anthozoa > Zoantharia > Parazoanthidae > Umimayanthus > Umimayanthus nakama. The sequence continues at coordinate 14,943 of JAOBRG010334996.1, forward strand.
GAGCTGAAGATCCACTCATCTTTAATGGACGATCCAGAGCTCAAGGGCATGACCAGTACAGACATCAAGACATCACTCAGTGCTAGGTTGATTACAAAAATATTAGTTATTGTGTGGAGTCTCTTGTTTCTGTAGATAGCACGTAGAACGAACAGGTTGCCCAACAATGAGAGAACGTTCACAGAAGTTAGTAGGCATGAATCCACAACAACAACTGTGTTTCCTCTGTGCACAACAGAGACGGTAGTGTTGTAGGTATAGGAACGGTTGTCCATTGCTACCCTCTTCCTTGTCAGTTTTTCTTTAA
>JAOBRG010335007.1:0-15249 GCA_027574985.1 Umimayanthus nakama
ACTTATTATGATGATGTCATCAGTTGTGACATCACCTAATTAGGGTCAAAAGATGTGTTCACTAACGAAGAACAGTTTTGCCAATGCTTTTGGATATCGGTCAAAAAATAAAAATTTAAAGCCAAAAAAAATCGAGGGGGGGGGGTCAATTTGACCCCCCCCCTCTCTTATGCCTTCTAGGGTTAAAGGACAAATGAATTAGGCCATGTACCGGTAATGTTGAGTAAACCAGCCTTAACCTGATTTTGTCAATTGATGAAGAAAAAAGTTCTACTCACTTAGGCGTTACCAGGATTTTTTGAAAGGGGTTGACTGAAGTGATAAGAAAAAAACAAATCGAATAATATTATTCTAAAGAATTTTCTCGAAATTTTAAGGAGACTTTCCATTTCTGGACATTCAAAAGAGGGTCATTTGCACCTGACAATACCCCCCTCATGACTCAGAAGTGAAAATATTGGCTTTGCAAGCACTGAATTGACTATTTCGGTGAAAACAACCGCTTGGCTATTTCAAATCTTAAACTATATCCCTGGTGAAAGCAAAAATCATCAGGAAGGTTCTTAAACTAGTGCGAACTATTACTGCAGGGCAATGAACTTTTTTCTTTCTTCACTCGCCCATGAGACAAGTAAGTTCTGAGTTTTGCTTGTCCATTATTTTACCTTCCACTCGTTTAGAAATTGTTTTGCTTGGGATGGAGGAGCACTTTTATGCCTTTTAAATTCATCTCTTGCATACTGGTCACCAAGCGCCTTTGGACCAAATGGTAGCAATCGATGGAGTTTTAAGATGCGCCTGTACAATGTACTTGCAGTGGGCATGTGTGGCTCGTCCTCTTGGTCAAAGAATACTGATATAAGAAAAAAAGGGATCTTAAGACTGATGCTTCGGTTTTTTCCCGCCTACATGTAGCTAAATGTTTAGGGACATTGCTACTGGCAAATCTGAATCACATTATGTTTGGATATGTAGTACATATAAACTTGACAAATTTCACTGGCAATTTCTTTAGCATTATTAGCTGGAAGTTAACCCTTGGACAACCAAGCTATTTTACTGTAACAGATTAACCCAAGGGGGGGGGGGGCCCCAAGGATTTCCCAAATTGTTGCACAAAGCAAAAAAGTCTAAGCTTTGACATGGAAGCAGCCTTGGGTTTGCTAATTACTTACCATAGCAACTAAGTTTTAATTAAGAACTGTTGCTATGGCAATGGTTGCTTTCACAATGTCAGCTATCTTGGCTGGCTTCTTGGAATATTCAAAAATTTAATTTTTCACAAAATTGCATCACATTTTACAGGACTTAGTAGAAATAGGTGTTTGCAACTGCCTCAAATATAATTTATAAAGAATAGTCTAAAAGAAGAAATTAGAACAAATTTTCCCAAAAGTTTGCAGTTTTCTAATTTGAATCATAAGTGATGAAGTCATCCAATTAATGTCAAAAGATGTGCTCATTATCAGACTTAAGGTACTGAAAGTTTCATTTAGATTGCTTTTAAAAAAGCTTAAAATTTTAGGTCGGGAAAACCTATGGAGGCCAGGGGTCCATTTGACCCCCCCTGGAGGTTTGAGGGTTAATAAATTATTTGCATTAACTAGAGTCTTTAAAATTGGCCACAATGCTTTTGTAATAGTTAACTAGAGCAGCATTTTTCTGTAGTTTTTCAGTTGGTTTTAGTTAGCCAGGGTGTAGTTTCTTAAAACACTTGCATGTCAATTTTTGAACCATTAACTCAAATAAAATGGTTTTTAAGGAAATTGAGTGAAGTTAAATAAGCTTCAAATAAATAACAACGCTCATGGTATTTTTTTCAATTAGATGCCAACCGTGTTTATTTACAGGCTGGGGTGAAAACTATTTCCATTTTTCCAATTGATTTTTTAAATTGTTAAACAAAAATGGCATATTCATAGGGTAAACTATAGCATGCTTCATAATATAATCTTGCTGACAAATGTAATTCAACAGAACATAAGCAAGGATTTAAACCATAACAGTAACAGTTTTCATAACCTTGAGTTAGAGCTCTGAAGTCACACATATTGAGCACGAGTCTCAGGTATTTCAATGTACTTGTAATCTCACATTCTCACACTAACATAATAACTTCTCACATACTTCTTGGGTCACTCAGAAAACAAACTCACTCTTTGGAAAAACACAAACTTGAGGGGTGCGGTTGAATGTCAGAAAGAACTAATAATTTATTATGAAAACTCTTCCTGGTAGAAGTTTGAATGAATGCCGGATCTAAATAGACGCTGGAACCCCAAGTTAGAGCCAACAGCCATTATTTCAAATTCAGCCATGTTGACCTGGTGTTTAAATGGGGTAGGCATCTAATCAGGACTAGGCATTAATTAAATCGAGAAAATACAGTATGATGTGTGCAATGTGTTCACTATTTTATAGTTCACATAAAATTTGCAAAAACCATTCAGCTTGATAACCATCTACAGCCTCCACAAACTTTAATGAGAACAAATGCCTCAAAAAAGTATATCAATTTAATCAAACAAATCTTCATCAACAAAAATTATCAATTATCAACATCAGTCAATAGCTTGACACAGATTTCTAATGTTTTCTATTAATTTTCTTTAATGCTGCCAAAGCAAAGAAACATTTAAGGTAAGTTCAACTGAACAACCACTGAAATCAACTCAGAAATATATTCATATATAAAACATACTGAAAACATACATGTATACGTTTACTGTTGAGTGCTGGAACAATTAATAAAATTTTTATATTATTATGTATTGTGGTTCACCTTATCCATCAGGCATCACGCTGGCATTTCACCTCTAAGAACAACACTTCTACATCTTAACTTAATTTATCCAGTTTAGGAAATTTTAAAAACTGGTGGCTTTTTTGTAGTGGAACTGTGAGTTTCCTGCGGTAAAATAGCTACAAAATGCAACGAAACAGCAATCCGGTCACATAAATAATTGAGAATCAATTTCCTTAAACCGACTTCAAAACCACAATCAATTACATTTCAGGTACACTGGCGCCGCAAGCTAAACCAGTATTCTACACGTGCTCAATAACAAGTCGTGACTTTTGGTTTTACCTGAAAATAGCCTTCACTTATTTGTCTTTAGCTTTATAACCGAAGAATACATCCGAAAACAAACAGTTTTATCAGGTATTCATTGCCAAAGCCGTCAGGCGCACCCACCTTTCTTGCTGAGCCCGCGATTGTTTATCTCGTAGCTCCGCTGGCCCACAGGAGGCGCCCACTGACTGGTGACAGCCGCACGAAAAAAAATGAAACGTACAACAAGGAACGAATAAATCTGAATATATTTACAAAACTAATAATGCTTTCTGGCCAGGTGAATATCTTTGTGGGAAGTCAGTTTGATCTGTTTTTCCTTACTTTACGTTCATGATGCTGTTGAGGAGGGTTTTTCTCGGGAAAAGACAAACCCGTGAAATGAGGTGAGGGCTGTAAGAAATGGCGGCAAACTCGTCTTCGCAGCATTCTTCAAACGTTTCAAGTGGAGTATGGAATCGACTGAAACCAGAAGATTTTCAAGAACTGCAGGAATACACGAAATGTAAGTCATTTTGGTTATTTCATGCTCTCTAGTTAACCAAGTACTTAGGGAATGGTCCAAACTGTTTGCTTTAAGCCATGTTTACCGGGTGAGTTGATTTCTTGGTCACTGGCTTGTTCATGAAGAACTAAATAAATGGACTTCTGGCCGCCCTACGTTAAATTGGATCGCTTAAAACACCAACGATAAAAACAAGATATTGCAGAGATGAAGCTTTACCTGAGGATAACACTGTTACTTGATGTTAGAGGAGATATTCGTGGTACATAAGAGAGATGTAGTTTTTCCGGAGTTGGCTGAAGTGATGTGAGTGTTGGGCCAATACACACGAACAAGCCAACATGATTTTGTCATGAAATACGCGCTCTTGGGGAATATTATATTGCTGCTGTTGTCGATAGTACACTTATGGAACCCCAGGTTTTCACTCAGCTGATGGCTTTACATTTAACACGAAAGTTGCTGGGTAAGACAAACCAAGCCTCGGTGTTATCTAAAGTCAGTCAAATGTAGCGTGAAAAATTTCCGCTCCTGTAGAAATAGTTTTTTTTACCGTATTTTTGTTGTGGTGCTGTGATCGCTTTGGAAAGCTTGTAAAGTAAAAAGGTAATGATAGCCAAGGACTTCTCGAACACCGCCTATAACATCCTAATTTTTTACATGTATAAACAATGCTCTCATAATTGTACTGCGTCGCAAATTGGAGAAGGTTTCCTAAATGTCTCATAAAAGTAGTAAGCTGTTCAAGGCTTGGCTACGGTCGAAAGAGCGAATCCACAAGCCACTTGCTTGACGGCAGTCGTACGGAAACTCGATCGAGTTTATTCGTAAAATATTTAACTGCCAGTTTTTAGTCCTTGTTTACATTGAGTTTCGAAAATACAACACCGTGGTCATCTACCACATTTGTGTAGTGTCTTATATTTTTCAGAAAGTTCATTCCGAAATCGTTCAGAGACTTGAAAGGATTTAGGGTTACGAAAAGCTTAAACAATATTTTTTTGAAATGGAATGAAAGGAGCCTTTGAAGTACAACAGTAATTATTATTCGAATTTCATTGAAATGCCAAAATGCCCACACCTTGTAAACCAGATAATATTTAAAGGTTGAAGTTTTATTGGAGAAAAATTGCAAAATCTGTTGTCATTGTTAGTTTGGTCTTGGTCAAAATTCGGTGGTCTGCGTGTGGGCAGTATTCTCGATTCTTCCAACACACTGATTGGTCTTTTTCGTCTTGCCTTGTTAAAATTTGTGGTTTTCAAGATGGCCATATATTAGCAGATGGCAGCCGCTTCATCATTGACCAAAAAAATTCGGCGAACAAGATGGTTACGATAAAAATTCCAAAACCTTGCTGTTACACTTCTTAAAACCTGCGCTATTACTGTCTGTAACCGCAATCTAGCGATCGGAGCGATTTTTTGTGCGTTTGTCTTCCAAACGAGTGCTCAGAAAACGTCCAGGTTTCCACATAAAATATTTATGACATTTGGGACATAAACACAGCAAGCTAAATAAAATGCATAATATCATATTTTACCATCAGTGGGTCTTAATGAGCAGCTTTGAGAACACGAAACGAATAAGCTCTTGTGTACTTGTTCGAGTGTTTTTATTTTTGCATACTGCTTAGCTTCCTGCTCCGACACGGGAAGAGCATTGTTTTTGTTCTGGAAGATCCACTTTGGGGGAAGATGTCGGATTTTATTAGAAAACAATAATCTGGTCGGCTTTCAGTTTTCGAGTCAACGTTATTCAAGAGCTTTTGTACGCCCACACAAATGGAATAATTTGTAGAATTATAAAGAAGTAAATATGTCAGTTTCTTTACGTGCAGCACACTGAAGTGAGAATTGGCGTTTGTCAGCATGATTTTGCAAGTAAACTGGTGCACAAATACACACACAGATGGGTTCCGTTTCTTAGTTTCTGAAGACTTGACGAAACAAATTTTTTCCCAAATATATCTGCTTTAACCACTCTATCATTTATTATGTTTCTTTATGAGTTCTGTTTATCATAAATGTTGCTTCAACATGGGGCCAACCAGTATCCAGTGAGCTTGATTTATTGATTTTATAGTCTTGCCAAGCAGCAGGTTGCATTGTTTTGCCCTTTGGTAGTGGGTACTGTAATGGGCCCAGGGGTGGTGAAAAAAATAATGAGATGTTTTACAAAAAATCTTCCTTTTAACTTCAAAGCAGCATTTTCTCTTTTACACTTTTAAAAGGAAAAAAAGTACAAAGATACAACATTGCTTAAAAGGGCAGAATTGGAAGCTGCATATTATGATCTTTAACATTACTTTTTATTGGTCTCTTATGAGTTTAAGGTTTTAACGCATTTACAAATTATTGTTTTTGCATTGAAGTCGTTGAAAGGAAAGTTACAAGCTGGTAGATGATAATGCTGAACGTGTTTTTATCATCCACAATAAAGGCCCTAATGATAACTTTCTATATCTTACTAGTGACTACAGTATAGGGCATGGAATGCTGCCAAAACAAGTCTAATCTGACATTTTTGGGGGATGGAGATTCACTGTCTTGTTTAAGGATTTGTGTTAGTTTTTATTGTTGCATTACCGGTATACTGTTTAGTATCGCTTTGGTGTGAATGTAATGTGTACCTGTGATATTACAAGAGAGAAAAAAGTCGAAATATTTAATGTGAATATTTTAAGTACATGTAGATTTTCTATTCTGAAAAAAATTATTCAAAATTTTCAAAGATTTAAATCAAGTCTGATGTGTTAAGTCTTGTTTAGAACGACATAGAGCAGGGAGTTTATTGATAAATGTTTCAATATTTGTCATCAGATGCTAAGACAAGCCGTCTCACTGATGTGCTAAAGCAATTTCGAGATGGAGTGTATCCCAAATATGACCCAGAGAAGGTTTGTTGTTTGAATCAGTTTTATAATGCATTCTATTTAGTAAAATTATGTTGTTTTGGTTGCATATGCTAAGTGTATATATCATCAGTCTGGATTGTAACAAGTAATGTTTAGCTGTGCAGTAAACCTTACAGAACATGTAATAAGTCATTTACTATATAATTCCTATTCTTTTTGTACATGTGAAAATAATATTTTATCATTATTACTAAAGTTGCAAAGAAATTCTGAAATGTGCACAGAACATTTTATATTAACATGTTTGTTTAATAAACATTGCTAGATCAGTGTACACAAAGTTATCATAAAGATTATCATCAACTCTTTCCCTCTTTTTGCGACTTTGCAAAAGTCTGAGTGATGCCCTACTTTATATAGCACTAAATGATAGTACAGTACAGAATATTGGTGCAACCACAACAAAACAGGCAAGAAATAAAGGCATAGGGAGAAATACGAGTGAGCATATTAAATCTGTTACAAGCACTACCACAGTAAGCTTGTAACATTTCAAAATAACTTTATATGGAATCAAACTTGAAAAAAGTTCAACACTGAATGGTTGATTTCTCCACACTTAATCTGAAAAGAGTAGACTATTGTGGACTGTCATCTACAAGTACATACACCTTTTTTAACTTGCTATTATAGTTCCTTGTCAGCTGTTCGTATTTTTTGTTAATCAGTGTCACCAAACTGCTATGTTGATAGAAATAATTACAGTACCACTTCTGTGTAACTTTGTCACCCGTGTGGATATTTCAAGTCAGTTGACTTGAAACATTCACCAGGGATTAAGTTTGTACACTACATGAACATAAATTAATTGTGAGTGATGGGCAATAATTGTAAGTTTAACTATGCACAGATTTTTAGCATGTAAAAAAACAAGTATTACTCCCAAAGATGCAAAAATATTACTACATACTTGTACCTACTCTGTACTGCCGTGTGTTTAATAAAACAAGACATTTGTTTCCCTGCTAACAGAGGTTTCTCAGGCAGCGAGAAAATGAGAGAGGAGAGAGACCTCTGCCAGCCCCTAGCAAGAATCGTATTGAGCATGTGCCGGTGTCTCATGGCAAAAATAACATTTTAGTCATGAGAAACGTGACCTTGACAAACCGGTTTTTGTTCGAATATGACAGCCATTCTCACTATAATGTGTGTGTAAACTTGGAGCTTTGTTCAGTTGAGATGTCTCGCAATCCACAACATCACAAATTCACAAAAAAGTCACTCAATATTTTCTTTGTGAAGAAGGTTCTGCTCTTTGCATCAAATGAGGAAAACAGACTTAAAAACTGAGGAAAACAGACTTAGTTTGTTTTTTTCTACTTTTAAACTTAATTTTTCTTTTTCACTCCACTGGGCACTCCTTGCCGCAACTGATTCACACTTGGGCTCCCGTCTAACTAACATGTCAAATTTAAATGGATGGAAACTTGGTTTTCCTTAGCCAATCGCTTTCATTGTTATTGCTGCGAGCGAGTAGCATCACTAATCATGATGGGCTTCCTGTGGTCAGGCTACCTGTGATCAAGGCCAGTTTTTATCTCGATTTTTGTTCTGGCTCACTATTGATGATTTTATGAACATGCAAGCGTATTGGTCAGCCGTAACCAATATATAATTATGTATGATTATGTGTCAAACTATGCATGCTTGGAAGGCTGAAGAGAGGAGTGCATTTACAGTGCTAGTGATTAATTGTGAGTAGAGGTCAGTTCAAAGTGAAAGTTCAATGCTGATTTAATTATTAGTAGACGTATTTATCAAGCCGATCGTCTTTTTAGCGACATTATCTTGAGCAAAACAACGTGCTTTTATGAGTCTTTCAGCGCTGTTTAATCAATGCAAACTCCTGCTGTGTTTCGCAATGGAGGGCTGACACAATTGATAAGATACTGATTGGAGATGCCATATATATGTGAAAGCCTTTGACGATGATACCATTCCCAATACGGAAACATTGTCGCTGACATATTACCTGATCGAGTACATTGGCCAGCAATGACTGCAGATCAAGCCCAGACAAAACAATTGCTCACTGCTTCAACTCTATGTCATGTGTGTTCAACCAAGTTTTCAAGGAGCTGATACTATAAAAAGAAGATTTATGTTGATAGATTTAATTTGCTGGTGCTGGAAGGGTTAAACAATGGCTAGTCCACAGCAGATCAATTACAGTGCAAGCTTGCAGCACACTTTCTATTAGAAACTTCTAGTACTAAAAATCTATCTGGGATTTTTTTTGCTCCAGAAATTTGAATCCTTGAATGTTCTTTTCTGTTATACTTTGTTTACGGTTGTTAATTTAAGGTAAACGAAAGAGAAAAAACAATCCCAATCTAGCTGTCTTTATAATTCAAGAGATTGAGAAGGAAACTACATTTTATGTACCAGCAGTGCTTTACATGTATATGGTTAGTTTTGTCTTGTTTCGACTTTCGGTTGGCTGGCAAATAGTGTGATTTTTCCAGCCGAATTTTTTGTCTTTGTCTTAATAAATACATGTACAAGAGAGAATGATAGTCTTACTAATTTTAGAGCCCAAAAAGCATTTGAGAAAACCTTAGAAAAGAGAGAAGTGCTGAGGAAATCAGACCAGCAGTTGAAAAATGGAAGGGTGCTGGGGGAAAAAAGTTTGGCACCATTTTGTTTTGGAATCAGTGAGTGATTTCCAGCTTAATTCTTATTTTTCCGGAAAAGGTTAGTACTGCTCCATTAACAAATAGCCTGTTGGTAATAACAAGAATTATGGTGTGAGAAATTTCCTTTGAAACAGTTTTATAGTTATCTTATTGTCAGCATAATTTGCTTTTTTTCTGCGTAAGTGTCTTATTCTTCCTAGTCATTGATTTTGCTCTAAAACTGCCATAAATTTGTGATTTTAACCACATAATTGACCAAACCTACCACATAATATGCTCTTGAATTCCAGTGTAAGTTTTTATTCCTTTCCGCATCCTGTCAGATGCCCTGATTAAATAATAAAATTTATTTTCAAAGTTTCAGTAAAGATGAACTCTGGTCTTTGTTAACTGTCTTGCTTTTTGAAAGATGGTGTAATTAGAATTTTAATGTCAAATTTAAAATTAATGGATTTTCCAAACTTAAATATATAATCTTATGCCTAGTTAACTAATTTGTTTTTTCTTTAACCCTTTCAGCCTTGCCAATTTATCAGTATATATTTTCTCCTTACATTATCCTTCAAGATGAGCACTTTGGTTAGGAGAACAAGGCCTTAGATCATTCACATCAAACTTCGAAGATGCACAAAAGAAACTCTCACAACCTGTTTACAATGATACTATAGAGGAAGTTTGTGAGAAACACATGTACATGTATTTAAGCAGTCAGCCCTGTTATCCATAAGATCCTTTAAAACTGCAGTCTAGTCATTTGTACGTGCTATTAACAGTAAACATCACACAACCAGCCCTCCAGTGTTAGAGAAACTGTTTTAGGGGAGTATTTAGATTACTCTAGTCATGTTGTGTTTTGGACCGAAAGGGTTAAGCATGTCAAACGTGTGAGTCGATCAATACGACACTACTTTAATGGTGGATGCACAACAAATATTTATACCAAAGCAATATTAGAATGAACAATTAATGGTTAAGAGTCCTTCATTTGTTCAAAGTATATTGATTCTGTGGGCATGTTCTGTACAATATAACAACTGCAACAGTAGTTGTTTTTGTAATAGATCTGTTTATGAAAATAATTAAGACATGGCAATTTGGTGAAAAACCAGTATACAGTAGTAAGGAAATATCAACTAAAACATTAATTTTATTAATTAAAAATATGTGATGTTGGTTGGAGTGTTTTGAAAACACTTGTTGTTGCATGATGGGTGGTACATATATTTTGGTAGTTTGTACATGAAGGGGTATTAGAAACTGATCATCAATATTAAATTTTATTACTTGCTAAGTAACTGGGTACTTAAAAGTGAGTGTCTAATAAGGTAAATGGTTGTTGTTAGAAGCTTTGAATATTGCAGTGTATATAACAGCTTAGTATTTCCATATATAGCTTTTTCATTCAGCTAATATCGTAAGTGCTTGTGTTGTTGTGACTAGAAAGAATACAGTGTAGTATTTACTATAAACTTATTTCCTCCCAGCTGCTTGCATTCAGACTATCATTTTCTAATCAGCTTTTTAAGAATCTAAGTGGTACTTGGTACAGCATATTCAGTTATTGATTTGGCTGCTACTATATGTAAGTTGCGCAAAACTTGACTAATGTCAGTATACCGATATATTAGAGAGTTCTGTTATTTGAGAATTCCAGTTCAAAACAAAGATTGAAATATATTGATCACTGTGTTTATATTACAAGTGTCATTTGTTCTAGAATCAACTTTTACTTGAAGGATCAAGGCTTGTGTCTCAAAAAATTTGAAATGATAAATAAATTTGTCCAACAAACACCCACACCTTTCAAGGTATTTTTCAACATTGAAACACACAACATTATTTTTGGACCAATTTTCCAGGTGCACAAGTTTGCATTCCCACCTGGAACATTCTCCTTATACACCCACAAATAAAGTTAAATAAATGATTTTCTCTTTTTGTACACTTTACTCAGATGCCCTTGCTGTTATTTTTTTTGTATTTTATATTGGGCAACTGAACATTAAATTCATTTCTTAGTTGACCTCTTTAAAAAAAATATTAAAATTAAATAATGTTTATTTTTGTCCTGTTTTTGATAAAATTTTTCATTTGGTGCAACTATTTTTAACATAAATTTAAAGTTTTTCATTTCAGTTGAACATGTATACATACTATCAGTGAATCTTACATAACTTAATCAATGAAATTTCAACATTCTGTCAGTATTAGCCAAGAATTCAGACTCCTAAAATTATGATTGAGACAGATGGCAAATATGAGTACTGGTACATAAATTGTAGAAAGTGTAACTTCTGTACTTTTTAACATTTTGTCAAAGACTTTTGGTCAGCTCATACATGTGTACTCGTCAAATAACCATTTAAGTATAGTTACCATAAAGCTTTTTACTTATCCATTAGAACTCAAGTTACAGCTTTTTATATAATGCCACACATTTAAGAATAATGCACATTTATTGAATGTATTTAAATATTTTATGTGTACCAAGCAATTTATGAAATTATTGTAAATCTTCTGTTTCAGAATTTATTAAGTTTGTAATTTTGTTACAGATTTTAGGTGAATTGAAAAACACTTTGTTGCTATAACAATCATTTTTTAGTTATTGCAAGTACGGTAAAACAAACAAAATTTATTCTCATTTCGGGTCAATGTTTCTGTAATTAGTTGCACTTTAATTATTTTCTTGAATTGTTTTTAGAAAATTGGTTGACTTAGAACTAGAATTTAAGAAAGGTTGTTCAGATTTTCTTCATCACAATTTTTCTAGCCAATGGACTACCAAGGCTTCAAGCTCTTCATGTCAGCATATCTTGGCGATGATGTCAGTGAGGAGATGTGCAAACATCTGTTCTATGCATTCCATAAACAAGTTCCAGTCGCAAGCCTCCAAGCAACATCAGTGTCGCTAAGGATGTCACAGACAATATTGGACAGCATGGCAGCAACTACGCCCCAAACTGAAACTCATGCAAAGCATTGTGAGGCACGTAGAGGTAGGTTTAACACATACATGTATGTTTTTTATACCAGCAATTATTTTTCTAGCTTTTTTGTTGAATGGCTTGTATCTTAAAGAAAAAGTTATTGTTTAAAGGAATTTATGATTCTCAAAAAATAAGTTTGACAAGGATATGAATGATAGTGTGGTTTGTTATTCCTAGTGTAAAGTGTTTTGTCTCTAGGGTTTGTTTAAGGTCATTCCCCCATTTTACAGTGCGCAGCTCTTCTGTGCATGAGGTAAAAATTGTGGTTTTTTGTGAGATTTCATTGTTCCTTGACAAATTACTATACAGTTAAACTAACACTTGGTAAAATTAACTAGAAAGATTGAAATTTTTTTGATTAAAGCCAAGTTTTGTAAAAATTGCCCTGGGCTCTTCACGGAAAATGAGCAAAAACCCTCCATTTTTGTGATACTTTGCACAGTATCGCATGGTGACCCCCTAGTTTTTTTCTACCAATTTGAGTTATGACCATGCCAATCAGTGTTCAGAAAAAAGTAGGAAATTCTGAGTATTAAAAAATACGATAAAGTTGAAAATTGTTGGCATCAATTGATTGTTTCTTTGGATTTGGTAACCAAAGCAACAATTTTCACCTCAAAGAAACTCTCACTAATACTGTTAATATATTTTTACATAAACATCCAAAGCAAATGTTCTCATTATCCAGGATTGTTTATAACTTCACTTTTCCTATGTTACAAGGTTTCTGAAAACTTGATTTGGCATTTCAACGGATGGTAGTAAACACTAGTTATGTTGCACCGCTTTTATTGAATCATGAAAACATAGTCCCCTTAGGGGTGGACTTCTGTCCCCGCTATCCCTATAAGTAGTGTTGGGACACCCTTTTTTATTTCTTTTCTGGGATTTAAGTATATGGAATTGCTACTGGACAAAGTTTTACAAAAATCTGAGTGCAGGCTCTATTTGGATGGTTTAACTTAAAAGTCACATAATTTCAGTGTTTAACAAACCAGTCCTTAAGAATGAAAAATTGACACTGGGCAATGAAAAACCTCATCTCTACAAAATTTACATAAAATTGAGTTTTCACTTCCTTGCAAACAGTCTGATCTATGATTCATCAAATTTTTTAGGACATTACAGACTTTTAAAGTTCATGTGTAGTTCTTGGATTTTCTAAAAACAAAGTCACCAAAAGTTGTGGAATTTATAACTTATACAAATTTTTCAGGGTTCCTGCTGCGGAGTCTCAAACAGTCTTAACATTTAATTTGTATTATTATTTTATTTTAAGGCCTTGAAAATGCCGTAAATTTTTCTTGTCTTTACATGTATTAAATTATATACATGTATAAGTTAGGGGCTTACTGTAATTGTTTAGTTTCCTTTTTTGATGCCAAAATCTGTTGTTGCAAGGGTGATTCAGTAGAAAAAGAGTTTTTCAAAATTTACATTACAGTAAATTAAAGTTTTAAATAAAAGATGGGGGAAAAAAGTCTCAAATTTTTAAATTTGGAGAGTAAGCCATTGAGTAAGCCAAATTTCGGTTTTGAAAATTTAATAATTGTCTTAGAATGTTCTTAAATATTGTAAGTTGCTCAATGCAGGAACCCTGTGTTTGGTTTCCCACAATACCCAGAGCAGTAAGAAATGGTTGGTAGTTGAGAAAAAAGTCAAGGGTTTATTTTCTTGATATAAATGTAAGTTATGAAAAGTCCCTGCACATGCTGCAATACTACGTAAATATGTAGCAATTTGAATTATGGGAGAGGGACTGATGTGGCTATATATTCAAATTGGACATTGAATTTAAAGAACCTCTCATGAATTGGTTGTCATAATAATGGAGGTCACCATAATCTGATACTCAAGACATGATTGTTTTTAAGTAATTTGTTGCTGTAATTTTCAGAGATCTGAACAATTAAAAAATATTAAGTACTATCAAACTGGTAATTAACATACCCAACTTAAAGTAAATAACTGTTTAAAAGCAGTCATTTTATATTTAATAAATTATATATACACAACCACATAGAGTGTTTGAATAATTAAATACCTCATTTAAATGAAACTCAACTTTGAACTCACCAGTAAGGATTTCTACAGACATGTTGTATATTGTACAGTGGTGCTTGTATTATATGTACATCACATTCAAATTAACTATGGTATACATCTGTTCAACAGTTAATTAAAAACCAATTAAACAAAATAATTTTATAAAAAAAAACTTAAGCTGTTTAGTATATACATTTATAATTGTTTCAGAGTGTTGAATTTAGTAAATTTAGTACCGTAATTTTTGCTTAACCACAGAAATGATAACACCATAACAGTTAACTTGACCATTTAAACACATTCAACTATTAATCATCATAAAAGCAGCTTCATTAAAGCTATAATATTTGTTATGTAATGAATTTATTTTTTTTAAAATTCACTTACTAATAACCTGGTTAAGTTTCAGAAGTTCCGGGCATTCAGAGTGGTGCGGGAACTGTGGCACTGATTGCCGCTGCCGCCCTCGCGGCTGGGGACTGTAAACCTGAGATTACTTTCTCTAAAGCAAAAGATGATGACAATGCAAACAGTGCAGAAACCTCTCCCGCCTCTTCAGTTTACCCTACTAAACCTAACAACAATAAGGCTTCTAAAGCTGACTGTAACAGCCATGCACAGTCGTTGTCACTCACACCGCCACAAGACAGCCTCACATTCAATGCTTCGGGACGAAAATCGACAGAAAAGCATCACTTCAGAAGACACTCTAGTGGTTCATTTATGGGTCAGTAGATTTTGTGGCTCCAAAAAATACCCATGCCTCCCCCACGGAGGATACCCTTTCCCTTACTCTTCCCCTCTAGAATTTCTGGTAGAGCTCCTAGCATACTTTGAAAAATGTTTCCCTCTGAGACCCCTACCCCCTTGGAATTTGCTGTTTCCTCAGTGGTGGAGGTTCGGAAATTTTATGGATTGATTCATTAAGACTTTGAACTACCGTATTTTGCTGTGTTTAAGTCGACCTCTTAACACCAAAAATTCACGTCTAAAAATCGCACTCGACTTATACACGGAAAAAAAAAAAACTTCTTATATATAATAGTAATTTAGTTAAACATCTTATAATGAGTTAGCACAGGCT
>JAOBRG010335018.1:0-15247 GCA_027574985.1 Umimayanthus nakama
TAATAAAACAATTATTCCACTCACGCTTGTTGGATATGAGCTTATGATAGCCGACTCAGTGCTTCGCACCTCGTCCGTTATCTAAAAGCTCATATCCAATGCGCATTCCTGGAATAATTGTTAATTATTACTTCAGTTTGAACAGTTAATATTAATATGGGTAATTTGTGCTATCAACCATGATTTTGATTTGATTTGATGTGTAGTGTGGTGTGTAGGTATAAAATTGGGGAACTTCTTCTGTTTTTTTTTGCTGTGCAAACCCTGTCTTATTCTGTCACAAATTTTTAAATTACGCAGTGGCTATTCGTATGGGACCCGTACGCCGACTTGTTGATTCTACTAGTAGGGGAGTCCTCCGAGCATGCGCAAAATGGCAACTGTACTCCGTTTTGTTAATTCTATTCAATACGGGAGTTGTCCAAGCGAGCAGGCACTGTTTATAAATAAAAAATTACTGAAGTTGGAATATGGAAGTATGCAGTTATGTTAATATGAGAGTTAAAACAAGTGTATATAAATGTCTCGCATCTTGTTATCAGAAACGAGCACTGTACACGATACTGGGATACTGCTGAGTAAGATTTAGCATTGATGAAGAGACAGAGTCCAACATAGTCAAAACTGTGGAATAACATAACAGAATCCATAAAGAGAACAGCTAAGAGTTAGTGTATATTTATATATTATGAATTGCAAATTTTCAAGCAGTTGTAGTAATAATGATATTTATTAAATGGCTGACTGAATCTGCGCGCTGTGATTGGTCAAACTCCAGGTCCATAAGTTACCGTACAGATCACTTGCTCTCGATTGCCTTTTCAAAACCGGAATAACCAACAAAGCCATATAATAAAGATCTTATTAGCCTCGTTTGCCCGGTCCATATGGCAAGTTATGGATCCTCATTTTTTCCTTCCTTGCTTTCATGGTCCACGTGCTTTGCGCTAGCGGGTGTATAATATATAGATAACACAGCGAACTGCTTCCCGCTGTTCGGTGAATATTAATAATCAAAATGCATTGGAGTAGGAACTTCGACCACTGTTGTCTGTCACATCAAGTGTATCACTTGGATGCATAATATAATGTTGTAAAATGACTGGGGATTCTTCATCTTTTTGTTAAGTATTCTTTTTATAAAATGTTTTAAGAAATGATTTTGACGTCTTGATTGTTTAGTGCCGACTGTTTTGACTGACAATAGCCTAAAAATCTAACACATACCTACCCCATTAAACAGCCACCTCTGGACTTAAGAAAGATGTGCCTTAAATCACGAAGCTTGATTGTACCCCACTAATATGAGGTGTCGATTTTAACTTGATAAATATTCTTGTGAGAAATTTTTATTAAAAAAAAAAATTCTTCTATCGTCAACTAGTGATTTTGTCGGACAGGGCGGTGTTGTTGTGTTAAATGAACTGAAAGGTTTTCACATGTCACATTAAATTTTGTTTCTCTTTATTTTTTTGTGCTGAAAAACTACTAGGTTCTTGGAACAAACAAAATTTAAATTGCTGTAAATTACAGTTTTAATGAAAAAATGCAGAAAATTGCAACCTTAAGAATTTTGTACTTCGGAATTCATTATTCAGTGTAGCTTGAGTTTTGATTAAAAAGGATTGAATTCAGAAAGAACAGACTTGCAGGTAATGAAGAGTTTTTCTCTGCAGACAGTTAAAGATGGTTTGTCTTAAAATTGGTGTTTGTTTTTTTTGTCAATAGTTTAAACCAATAAAAACAATTGTCATCTCTCTGTTCATGGATCAAATTTAGATTAAGACCATATCAATTGCATCAGCATATGCTATTCGGATTCAGTTTGAAAATATCAGAAAGCATGAACTGATTGGACTTACTGGTTTCGGTGGTCTTTGATTTCTTGTCAATAAAAACCAATGAAAACAATTGTCAACTCTATGTTCACAAAAAATGGTTTTAAACATAACGTTTTTAATGGAAGAAATCCTTTACCGACACTCCACTGACACTTCGCCGACACTCCACTGACGCATCACCGACACTCCACTGACAGTCGGTCGATAGTTTATAGGTTATTTCAAAGTTCACATAGAAATTGTCAAATGATCAAATATCTCAGTCTGTAAATGATACCAAAAAGGTTTTTGCAAGATTTATTTTCTCCAAGATAGCTGGGTCTAGGCCATCTTTATCAACTTCTTATTCCTGTGTTCCTGGTCTTCAGAGTAGTTGTTTACAAGTTGGTGGAGCAAGACAGCCTGACAGCTTGGTAATGATACTGGACGGATTTCGTGCACTGCAGTCACGATAGACATCTCCTCTCTTAAACATGTTTCTGAAGTGTTAGACTCTCCAAACATTGTACAGAGTTGACATATGATTCAAGCTTGGAATCGCTTGACATGATGTTCTTTTCTTGAATTACTTCCACTTTCAACAACGCATGTCCCAGAATGTTTGGTTTAGCTGTCAGTCCCCAGAAATAGCTTAACACAATTTCTTACATCACAAGCCCCAAAACTCATACCAAGTCCAAATAGCCATTGGCAATTGCAGAATAGGCCCTTTGCAGCTGGAGGTCACATGGTACAAAATCCGACATACTGGAGAACAAAAGAATGTGCCACACTCCAAAATAAAACACAATTAACTAAAAAAGTGTGGTTTTTCTTTGTTTACATTTCCCAGTGGAGTTCTGTCACATTCTTTTGCTCTCCAGTACATCGGGCTTTGTACCAAGTGACCTCTAGCTGTAAAGGGCCTATTGTGTACTTTATGACCTAAAAATTACACCTTTAAATTTTTTTGTAAATTTGAGTTGTGATTATGTGTTATACATATCAAGAACAACAAAAAAGTGCAAAAAAAATTTTTGTTTCAGTGGCACCTTAAAGAATTAAGATGTGTTGTACTTTCACTTGCTCTATAGAAAATGGCAAAGGTGCTTCCTTTTAAGGATTTGTTTCCAAGAGCATTTGATGTGCTTATTGGTCAAGATATGAAACTCAATGACTGTGAGAAAAAGGCGCTGCAGAAGTTACACTCTTGTCAGCATGAAATGAAATCCATCCAGGAATTTTTCTTGAAGCCAATTGGGCTGAAAGGGAAAGCATCCAGTGCATCTCAAGCTTTACCAGCAACACCAGTCAAAACCAGCGAAAGGGAAATGAGTGTTTTGTTGGCGCAACATGTGTTGAAGAAAGTGATTGATGCTGATATTGTAATGAACACGGCTCACCCGAAGCCTTCTGACCCTCCTGATTCATCTATAAAATATCCTGTTGAAGCCAATTTACAAGGATTATACATTGGTAAGTTACTTTTTTGACTGAAGTTATGTACTGTACATGTGATCTATAGTTCTTAAATCAGAAAACTAATTACACTGTAGACTTATTTTAGGGTTAGTATTCAATAGGCATTTGTAAGTTGTTTTGCAGCGAATAAAGATTGATCGCCTTCAGCAGCTGTCTGATTATGTGCCTGCATGTGCATACAAATGTATAAATGTTGGGTTTTGGAGCTTTGCCCATATGAAGAGAAAACTTTAAAACACACAAATTCCCCCTAGTAACCTTCAATGGGCCCATACTCTACAAGTATTAGTAAAAAGCTGATCCTGGGACATATTAATTTATTCAAAAACCTTTTGAAGCATGTTACTGTATAGCATGTAGCGTGTCATCAAGATTTTGGGTAATTTCCCTTATAAATGTGAGTAAATAGCCTGTTTTGATATTTACAGACATATATGTATTTTTACATCATGTGAAATATCACCATTATTTTGTGCATAAGTTTTGGTACTGTAATTTATGGATTGCTTAATGATACAGTGTACATGTAAAAAGTATTTTATATTAACAATGGGAAAACACTATTTTTTCCTATGGATATTATTATATTTAGTCACTTTATGAAACTGACCCAGCCACCTATATTGATCTTCTTCGTCATCTAACCATCAGACTACATTTATATATGTTCATATGTACTACAGATGAAATGACCAAAACGGCCAAAACCACCAAAAAATAATGACACAATACAAAACAAACAAAGCAAGTGAAACAGTTTCAATTGGTGGTTTTGGCTGTTGGGCACGTTTTGCTCATTTAATTTGTTCATTTAATTTTGTCATTTTGGGTTTTAGTAGATTCCCTAGTCTTCGTAAACCTGCACAATACCTGTAGTAACAATGCTGAGTACATGTATGTACATGCGTTTTTGTTGCTCCAGGTAATAGGTGTGCTTGGTATGGAGAACTGGATATGCTTGTTGTGCCAAGAGGAGGTAATTTCAAAGATTAAATTAAATTTCTTAAATAGTGAATTAGTATTGTTCTTTTTTTTTGGAGAATGTTATACATGAGTTGTTCTTTTTTGGAGATAAGATTTGACTTGTATAAAAAGTCACTATTTGTATTAGAATATATTTCAATCAGGCCCGTAGTTGGGTTTCATTGAAGGGGGTTCGGAGACATTAATGCTAGGGAGATACGGGGGTATACTCCCCCGGAAAATTTTGAAAATCTCGGTGCTCTCTAGTGACTTTTCCTGCATTCTGACCCATTATTATACCATTTTGGTTGACCACTTATGGCATAAACTATGTAATTTTCTTTCTAAATATTTAGTGTCAATTTACTTTATTAACGAGTTTTCCGGTTGTCATGGGCGGATTTAAGGTTTTAGACTTTATAAAAGTTCTGGTTTATTAACCGATTATATCATTTTTTTTTATGCTTTGGGTCTGAGGGGGGTTCGTTCGAACCCCTCGAACCCCCCCTCCTACGGGCCTGTCAATCAGTATATATATAAATCAAGGTTCTTGCTTTTAAGGTTTCAGAGGTTTTAAGGAATAGAAAATTGGTAAAAAGGTGATGGATTAATTCTTTTTTTTGACGAATCAGATTATGGAAAAGGTGTTTTAAAAAATTTTCTTGTTGAGTTTGTACAATTATACAATCATGAAGAATATCATGGGAGAATAAAAAGCTTGAAGCTGCCTAAAATAATGTGTGAAAATGTTCAACCAAAGACTGACTTTTGGGATTTTTTTAAGTGTGTCCCTTCACATTTCTTTAAACATTCTATGGACATGTTTGGTTAGTTTTCCAGTGCAAAACCAAGCTAGCACATAAATTGATATGCCATTCTCTAAGTAAAATTGCTAGATTCAGGTCAAAATAACGTTCACAAAATATGCCGAATATTGTAGGCTGTTTCATGTAGCTCAAAATTTTTGCCAGCTGTTTTTCAAGCAATGATTTATCACTTGAGTGTATTTCAGCCAATCAGACAAGGCAATTTTGTTTTAATTATGGGTGTGTTTTGAGTAAACTAAACGTGACCTCAGCTCACAGTATAAATGAAAATAAAGTGCCAATCAGAAGCAAGATAGTTTTAAAGTTTTTAAACTTAAAAGTTAAACCATTGAATTGGTGAAGGCAGTTCTGCTGATTCTTTATGTTAAGTTATAATGTGGAAACAAACATCGCTGGCAAGGTCCTAAAACTGCCAGCTATCACCAGTTGGATATCTGTTTTATGAATTTTAATTGAAAAATTGCCAATATATTCACATGTTTACGTAAGTTAGCTCAATTCTGCCACTTGACCAATAGTACTGTGTTCGACGGTTAAATTTTGACCTGCCAACCGTTGAAATCGAAAATCTCAAATAATTCCCAAACTCGGTCGCATTTTGAAATATTAACACCGAAAGTGTTTTAAACTCATTCAAACCTTTTTATATACTGAAAATGAGGGTAGGTTAGGTTCTGAGCTGTGGCCACGTTTTGCTCGATTTTTCTGTGCATTCGCTCTTTAGTTAAACCATTGAATTGGTGAAGGCAGTTCTGCTGATTCTTTATGTAAAGTTATAATGTGGAAACAAACATCGCTGGCAAGGTCCTAAAACTGCCAGCTATCACCAGTAGTGGGCGGCTATTTTGAACCCTGAGATTCTGAAATACTATGTAGTTAAATTACAGTCTGTATTATTTTGTCAATCAGTGTGGCCAAAATGTAGGCTTCTTAGGTCTCACTTAGTATACATAAAAAAAAACATGGCTCATGACAATTAAAAGATTGGGAATTTGCCAAGGCATATAATCTGGAAAGTGTAAAAACAGTTACAATAACTGCACTAACTGTAGATCTATATTAACTGTTCTCAACAATGTTTCTCTTGTTGTTCAGGGTTAGACAAGACAGCTGTTGTAGGTAAGTTGGACCAGACTTTGGCTAAGGAATATAATGCCACAATAATGCTTGGGTTTTTGAAAATAAACTGCCAGTGATCTAAACTAAAGCAAGGTGCACTTTGTTCTGTTGTAAATACTGTACATATCCTTTTAGAGGTTGAAGAGATCTGTGCTCTTCAATCTTTAGTACTTCGACAGTATAATACAACATGAAGCTGACAGAGCAGATACAAGGAAGGGTTACAAGACAGGATTTTATGTTAACAGCGCACATGAAATTCATTGTTCTACAGTCAGTGTAAGTTATATTGGCTACATGTACATAGGTTTTTTATTGTAATAGTAGAAGCAAGCATTACCAGTAGTTTAGTATGGGGGAAGGTTAAAATAATTTGAGTTTGTAGTGAGTGCAACAAGGCACATGTGAGAGGTAAGGGCGGCTTCAAGTAGCACTGTAGCGTTCATGCACGCATGACTCCCACTACTGTGACTTGAGTTTGATCCTTGGCTCATAAATGGGCTGAGATGTGATGGTGATCATGGTGAAACTTTATTTTGATGTGTACCATTTCACAGTTAAGACTGATATACCTGTGGCCCTCCCCTAGTAATATACTAATTAGTTTACAATAATAAGCTTTACTACTAACAACCTCATAACGCTCTATTAATTGGGAAAATATTTTAACTAATTATATATACATTTAAAAAGTTTCAAACTATAAAAACAACGAAATCAGATGAAATAGTAAACTAGAAAGAAAAATCCAATAATAAAGGATCTAACAGTGTAAATAGTAATGAAATAGGAAAACTAACTACATACTGTAAGCTGGCTTAACTTTCCTGAAGATCATGGGATATGCATTCACTCCTTTCGACAATGCAACTCTTTGTGAGTTACTCTTACCTTGACTGCAAAGTCGGCATATTATTAAGATTCAAAAGTAGCAAAGTCTGTTTCAGATTGACGTTTTTCTTTTGACATTGGCTACTTTGATGGAATGCATGTGAAAATCATTGCACCAACTTCAAACAAGCCAGACTACAGCTGTTCATGAACAGGAAGGGCTTTCACTCAATAGATATGACATGAGTTCCTGTTACTGCCAGTGAAATTGAAACTGAAATTACCAGCTGAAAGTCAGGTACACGTAAAACAGCTGAACCATTAAACAACCAACTAGTGTACTTAAAAATAAAATCCTAAAAAGTGTTGTTTCTAATCCCCTAGGCCCGGGTTAAACGCCGAACTTCACATGTGCCGAATCTAATGCTAATGTTTTACCTCATTTCGACATTTAACCCTGGTCTTACTCTAGGAAGCCTTGTTCAATATAATACAAGTGTTATCCTTTTCATGGCCGGAAAAAGGGGGGGGGATTCCCATATAAAAGGGACGAGATTGCGTGTCAGAAAATTTCGGGTTTACCTTATACATGGCACCCCCCAACCAATCCCAAACTGGGAAAATGGACCTGTTGTTTTAAAAGAACTTCATTTTAGAAGCTGTTCTTCTGTCTATTTTCTGGAGTGCCAGTTGAGTGTTGCATTTGTAAAGGATGTTGAAAAACTTATTAATGTCACTCTTTGACGATATTTCTTTTTCATGTTACCCGGAAGGATGTAAGTTTGATGACAACTACACATTGCTTTGCAATAAAGCTTGCGAGTGTTTTGCACATACATGAGCGTTAGTTCTGAAATTTTGTTGTTTGCAGTAACGAGAGATGATACATTGGAAGCAGAAGAAGAAAACTCCAATGGTAAGTGTAATCGAAATCAGGTTCAGGTTCTTTCTTGTGAGTTACATTTTAAAAACGGAATTTGGAGGTGTATCTGGTCAGAAGTCCAGTAATAAGTCCATACACCTGAGACAAACTAGGAACCGAGTTGAGATTTCGAGTTGGACTTTCGAGTTGGACTTTCGAGTTGGATTTTCGAGTTGGACTTTCGAGTTGGACTTTCGAGTTGCCCTAACCCTACCCTAACCCTAACTCGAAAGTCCAACTCGAAATTCCAATTCTAAAGTCCAACTCGAAAGTTCAACTCAAAAATCCAACTCGAAAGTCCAACTCGAAATCCCCACGCGGTAAATAGGTATCCTCCATACACTTTGTCTGTAAACATCTCGCAGATTTGTTTTTCATTCTGGCTTGATACTGATTAACACTGACTGACAAAATCTCCTCTGTTTATCTCGTAACGGTACAAAGAAAATTAACGAGCTCATTCCATAATTATCACATTCCTGTGAAACGTCACATATTCAAACGTAGTGTGACTGAACATAATCAAAAAGTAACACGATACAAAACCTTAATTGCTGCAAACAGTCTTCTTGAGTGTTACATAATTTACGTTCTAATTCTGTGATTGAATTTAATCAAAAAGTAACACGCTATAAAACACTAATTGCTGTGAAATATTATCATATAGAAAAACAAATGAATTTACGAAATTCCACAAGTCTCCTATTCAGTATCCCTCTTACTTAAGTAAGTTCGCACAAGTACCTGGACGGATATTGTTACCAGAAGTTGAAGCAAAATGACAATTTCAAATTGTCTCTTGTACGTAGTCCTTATAAAAGCCCCAAACCAATAAAAAAAACAGAAAAAAATTCCATTAGTTAAATGAAATCTGCAACTACTGTACAGCTTGCCATCATAAATATGATAGTAGCTTGTAGCTGTCATATTTCGGCCCTTACTTACAGTAATTTACCCAATAAATAGTGAGTTTCAAGTTTGTTAACCAATGTCAATTCATTAGACCCCCAACGTTCACACACTAATGGTCTTGCTGATATTTTTGTCACGAAATCTAGGAAACAGATAACCTTTCTTCCAAAATTTATGTGATTGTTTAAATGCTTGTGCTTCAGTGAAAAATTCTCGCACCAAATAATGTATGCCCTGTATTAAGAAAGCTGTCCATTTTTCAGGGTTTGCTAGTTTTAAGCTCCAAGTGCACCCCCATCCAAACCGCCGTTATTCTCGACTTCCATGTACCCCAAATAAGTAAAATGAATCTTGCAATATCGATGTAGGCCTTCACAGACCATTTGGGAATCTGAAATTACTTGATGCGAAATCTGGACCCAGAGCGATTTGTTATTTTTGCTTGGATCCCAACGTTCACTACAGATTACATTCCACTTGGTTGCTTGACAAATGTCAAAGTAATACATCAAAGTATAAATCGGATGGATTCGACAAAAATGCCTTCGAGGGTTAATTTAAGGTTATTCCCCTGAAAAGAATCATGCTCAGTAGATATTTTTACACTCTGTCAATACTTTGCCTATGATGAGGGAATCCAAAAAACGTAATAAAAAATGGTAGTGCCCGACCTCGATTTAGAGCTACTTACCCTTTTCACGGTTTTTGAGGCAACTTAAAATCCGACGTTCGCACTCTGTAAGCATCAGAAATGGAAAGAGCAGATAAAAGTTAGTAAGTGCCGAGAATTAGGGGATTTAATATTGAAAACTGTGACATTAGTGAGGACGTTTAAAAACAAGAAGTACCCCGAAATTCTAAAAGAGGATACATGGGAATTTGTATGGGATCGAGGCTGGAAGGGCCCAACGCAAAATTCCAATACATTTTCTGTTAAATTTTCAGTTTTAAAAAATTTACAAGATCTACAGTTTTCAATATTAAAACCAATTAAATTTTTCGGCACTCACTAATTTTGACCTGCTCTTTCCATTTCTGACGCTAACAGAGTGCTTAAGTCAGGTTTTCAGTTGCCTCGAGAGCAGTGAAAAGGGTCTATAGCTGATCAAATATACCACACGTAATGCCGCATAGCTCGTGATCACTCAATACTTCGAAAACTTGATATGTCTGCTTTTTTCAAACAAAAAAGCCGTGTTTTCTCTTTCATCTTTGTAACAAAGAAATTATATAGGTATCTTCTGCACCTCCTATTTTTGTACTAGATGCTAAAAAGCGAAAAACATTAGGGGGTCGCCGTACTTATTTAGGAGATATTGTGCAAAATATCGCTAAAATTAAAGTTTTTGCTTATTTTCCAAGGGGAGCATGGGGCGATATTTTACAAAAGTTGGCTTAAATCGAACAAATTTTAATCTTTCCATTTAATTTTACTAAATTGTCATTTTAACTGTACAATTTTTGTCAAGGAACAACGAAAACGTTCAAAAATTATAATTTTACTTCCATGAGCAGAAGAGCTGCGCTCCGCAAAACAGCGGAATTACCTTAAGCTCATTTTTGCTGCAGACTCTCCGGAAGACGAGATGCCAGTGGAGGCTGAGAGCGATAATTCAGTGGAAGGAGCATCTAAAAGCCTAAGTCAAAGTTATGCTGTTGCTGTAACATTTTCTCATGTTTATCATGCTCGTCACCCTACACGAACATTTTTTCCTTCTGTTGAAATCTCTCTGTATTGGTTCAAAGTGTTCATATATGATATGGAAAAAGATGTCATGGTTGCACAATCTTTTCTATGGTCCTCGGGGTCATTCTTAGTTTTGTGGGCTGTCCTCAACTATTACCACTTTTTGGAACTTCATGCACCGGAAGTGGATATGCGTTTTCTTGGTTCCCACCAATATAGCGCTGACGGTCAAGGCTTTGAAGTAGCAGATGTTTTGCACTGTATGGCAGATGAAACAACCGTATCATATTGTCCAAGCAGCCAACTGTTGTGTCATGGTCCACTTTTGCCAATCTTTTGATGATGTTAGAGCGTGATAGCTAGTGTCAGTTTGAATCAATTATGGTATCAATATTTGGATTTGAGAATACTCAAAAAGAAATCAATACTTAAATGCAAGCTGGTTTAGAAATTTGACACTATTTTCTCTTACTGGTAACCTGAAATGCTTTTTGTACTACATTAGTATCATTGTAAATATTAGTCCGAAGAAAGAATAAACGCAACAAATTACAACAGCATGTTTTCAGTGTATTAATGGTAAAACGCTGACGGTCAAGGGATTTTGAAGTACAGTAGCGGATGTTTTGCACTGTATGGCAGAAAAAATAACCGTTTTATATTGTCCGAGCAGCCAATTTATGTTTCATGGTCCACTTTTGCTAGTCTTTTGATGGTGTTTGGGCATGATAACTAGTGCGAACGTGCCATCAATTTGAATCAATCATGGCATCGTTGTTTGTTAAGATTTGAGAATAATCAAAATGAAATCAATATTTTTTTTAGATAGAAGCTGGTTTAGAAATTTGACACCATTTTCTCTTACTAGTAACCAGGGCCCGGTTGTTCGAAGGTGAGTTAAATTTAACCCAGGGTTAGGCGAAGCTCTGGACATAATTCCTTCATCTTGAAATGCATCTGGTCTTCCCAAATTATCATTATAGAACACTTCAAGGAAACCCAGTTATGTAAATCATAAATTACAGCCGAAATCATTTTTTAAGGAGATAAACTCAATCGTGAGTTAAATATTTAACTCTTGGTTAGCGCTAACTCATCTTCGAGCAACCGGGCCCAGAAATGCAGTTGTACTACATTAGTAGGGAGCTTACGATTAAGACAAGGGCTTGCCCCGCGACGGCAAACTTGGCGATGGGTAGACTGGATCGAGTACTTCGTTTTTCGCGCCGATTTCGATCGTTACGAGCGCGCGCACACGGTGCGGACGTTTTGGCGGGAACAACACGAACAAAAACAAACTGCCGTTGCCCAGTCGCTTCACGGCTAAATATTTATTCTCAGATTCTGTTTCAATCTTTTTGACAATAGAAACAAACTGCGTTGCATAAAAAAGGTATTCTTGAAATAAACCGCGCGAAGAGCTGACAAAACCGATTTTCCAAACAAGAAAATAAAGGAATAACACCTCCGTTTTCTGTGAGACGACACAAAAGTAGTTTTGCAGTTGCCGCCGAGACTCGACGGATGAATGAAAACGCTTGTTAGCCAGGCATTTGTTTGTTTTACTTCCGCCTGCCGTTCCTGAGCTCAGCCGTCCTCTCATCGTAAGCTCCCTAGTATCATTGCTGCGAGCGAAGCGAGCAGCGACATATTTAAGACGGCCTCCCTGTGGTCTCACTCGCAATGCCTTGTGGGCTCACTCGCAAATGCCAGAAAGGATTTAGATTTTTTGGTACGTATGAGTTTGTCGCCGAGCCTCGCATTCATGTTTCGAGGTGGTCAAATGGCGTGTGCGTAGTATGTGTTCGGAGACTTGGGATAATGTTTACATTTAGCACTTGAAAGAGTGAGACATGTAGCACACTACAGAGAAAACGATAGCTCAAAAGCTGTACCAAGAAGTATTGACGAGCATTTGGTGATCCATCTGCGTTGCAGCTTGAGTATAAAATCGTTGTTAAACTTGAACTTGAAGGTATCGGGGGTGGAAGCGGAATAATGAGTAATGAATAACGATGAAAAAACTGCATTGAATAAATGAATAATGGAGTAGCTACGTTTAGGAATAATGAATAATCAAAAATTAGAAAATGAATAATAAATAATCAAAAATTCCAAAATAAAGATGAAAAATGGGATAAATACTAAATTTAGAGTGACACAACATTAAAAGCTCAACGAACTCGATGAAACTTGGACAACCATAAACAGCGTGACCAGTTGGTGTGAGCTGGGCTTGCAAGGCTAACATCACGAAATTCCCGCCAGTCACTGTAAAAAGCGCGCTGCGCGAGCGTTGGCGTTCGACATCTTTTTTTACGCGAAGCAAAATTTTCATAAGGTTGCGAAAGAACTTGTCTCTGCACTCGTGGTTTGTGTCAAAGGAAATTGGTTGTGAGAAGAAGTTGGTTGTGATAAGAAGTTTGTTGGGCGGAAGCAGTTGGTTTTCAGAAAATTGAAGAACAGATGGTTTTAACATTTTAAGCATTTAAAAATACTTGCGCCGGGAAAACACGACAGAAATTAAACTTAAAGCAAAAGGAGAAAAACCACAAGCACAAGTCATTAAAATCAACACACAAACATCAGCATGGAAGGTAAAAACTACGCTCTTTAATTACTCTTAGGCATAGTTACCAATTTAAGTATAGAACTCTTCAAGTGCAAACAAATAGGAAAACATTTTGAAACTTCGAGAAAACGGCTTTTCATTAGTCACGTGTTTGTCATGGCTCGCGTTGTGCCTGATTATCAATGATTATGCTGTAGAATGGTATTTGTTTATAAAAGAAGTTCTATCCGAATGAAAAGAGAAGTTTGCTTGTTTTGTTGCATGATTGCTTAAAGTACTCTAAGTTCCTTGGCGTTGCAGCTGTTAGTTTGAAAATGGTTCTAAAATTCTCAGATTCTGCGCGAGTTAAACAAAAATTTAATGGACAATTGGTGAATTGCGGTCCCAAGCACATGATCTCATGATTTAAGCATTTGTATTTTGGTGCATGGTTGTGGCCAGAGAAGGCGGTTTACTGGTCATGTGGTCATCCTACATCCAAACATTTGGATGCAAGTACCCGTGTAGTCTGATTGAGAAAACACCTGTTGCGTTAAGTAGATTATAAAATTTATAAAAATAGTTGTCCAAGTTCGAGTTTATTTCGAAAAACGGGAATTGGTTTTAGTTTCTCTTTTCTCTTTTATTCTTTAATATTTTCCAAATTCAGCGTATGAATACATGTTTTCTATTACTTTAAAAAAAAAATAGCTACAACTTTGCTAAAAATGCAAGTTTCGAAAATTCCATCATGGGGTGTGTTTTCCAATGATTGCTGCAGACTGTTGAGACATAGTGGTGATTTGTCCATCCAGTTTTTAAGTTTAGTTTGAACTTGCTGATTGGTCTTGTGGTGACAGTGTACAAAATTAATGCACTAGTTTTAATTAATTTCACTTAGCAAAGCTATGCACCAGCCAGTTGCGTGCGAATAAGCACTGTGTCACTTGGTGTGACCAGTTTTTAATTGTGATTTTGGGTTTTACCAAATATTCTGCTACAAAATTCATTTTCTACACAGGCGGAATCCCATAGCGATGTGCATAGCGTTGTGACAGTGAAAACGAACACAGCGTTGTAACAACGATGGTACGGACATAGTAATATTACAACGCTGTCACAGCACTGTTACCGGTTACAACAACACTAGTGTTATTTGCAGCGTCGTTAGTTTGCAGCGGTAACACGCCATTGTTGCCGCCATCGCTGTCACAGTGCAATCTAGGTCACTGCTGTCACAGCACAGTTGAGTACATTGCTGTCACAATACTGTCACTGCCACCGATCTCACACTAATGGTAGTTTTAACTGCGGTGACATTAGTGTGGACAGCAGTGTGGCAGTAGTGAAAACATTCTACCGCTGTGGCACCGCCTTGGGTTTCCTCTAATTTTTAATATTTGATGTATTTGTAGCAATATCAGGAATGAAAGTGTTAACAATTTTAGGGGGATTTCCCCCGACCCTCTAAGTTTCGCTCAACCAAGTTGGGCCCCCCCAAAACTTTTTTTCTTTCTCTCTCTCTCCGCTGTTTTTTGTATCAAAGGACGTCGAAATTTTCGACTGAGGCTGAATGTTCTTAAATATTTTCGGGATATCAGCCTCAAATGTTCTTAAAATATCCATATCTCTACTGATTTTAGACAATATAAATAATATATATACAGTACCGTATGTGGTATATTTGTGTATACATTGGTTCAGTACATGAACTGCGATTTGGTAAATAAAAAAATGTGGTTTCAAATTGTTATTTGCGAACTATAAATCAAAAATGTTCTTCACCTTTTTCTCAGCCACAGCATGTTCTTAACATGTTCTTAACATTTATAAGAAAAGTTCTTATAAAGAGAGTATGCTATAGCCTATACGGAGGGTCGTGAAGGGGGGTACCAAATCCCAGTTCCCAGCCTAAATTTGTCCCAAATCCCAGTTCCCAGGCTAATTTTTGCCAAAATCCCAGTTACCAAATCTAAAATCCCATTACTAAAAATGATTATTTGCAAAATCATGCGCATAATAAATTAAAAACACTGTCACTGATTAACGCTATTTAGATACACGTACCTTCACCTGGACTGAAGAAAATCTCTCATTCTGCTGGTGAACACTCTTTCTCTTCCAGCCCTTGTT
>JAOBRG010335029.1:0-15762 GCA_027574985.1 Umimayanthus nakama
TCTTGAAATACTCCTACCAGAGAAGAGGGGGGCCCTCAAAAATTGTTTCACTCTTCAGAGGGGTCCCGAATTTTTGTTCCGAAAAATTTCATTTCTCCTCCACCCACCCCCCCCCCCAACTTAAATTGTGACTGGTCCCTTAGTGGGAAAAAAATTGGATTTTCGTCTTTGCTTACACTCTATAAAACGAATGTTTAAAACAATTTTAAGACTGACCATTTTGTTTTTGGTTGAATTAACCATGACACTGACTGTTTAAACCATTTTCTTTTAGTTAATTGGCAAAAATATAACCATTGGTATTGGTTGTATCAGTAACCAGTAAAAATGGTCGCCTTTGAGCAAAAAAATTGGTTAAATTAATCAACGTATATTTAACAGTCGTTACGAGTCTGAGATACATTGTAACCATAAAAAAAGGTTTATAAAATATTTTAACCATTTATAGCCTGCTTGCAGGCGGTTGACAAGTTTATAGGTGGATGACGTTATTTTCTTCTGCTGTGCGCAGGCTAGCCATTCACAAATCAGAACCACCAGTTTAAAATGGCCGAAAGTACTCAACCAAGCTAAAAGCAGTGCAACACTGGAAGACTATAGTTTTTGAAGAATAAATGTTTTCCTTGCGTTGGCAAGTAAGTTCAGGGTTCGTACGTATTCAGAAATTCAAAAATCCAGGGTTTTCCGGGCTGTTTTACCATATTTTCAAGGGTTTTTCCAGGGCAATTGAAGCCCGGAATGAAAACAACGTTCACAACGAATTGCTAAAAACAACGTTCAAAAGGTAATGCAGTCACTGTAACGCAACGGTGTAATCCAAAGTGTATTGTTTCGATACTAAACAGTGATTTCTAACATAAAATGAAGTTTTGAATGATAAGAAAACCTACAATATCAGTTATTTCTTGTACTGAAAGTAACAAAATGCACCCATTTCGCGAATTTATTTTTTAATAAAGTTCTGTGAGATTTTCAAGAGCTTACGTAAAAAAATCTTCCAGGGCTTTTCGAGGGTTTTCCAGAGCTTCAAAAATTTTCCAGGGTTCCCATGGCCCGTACGAACCCTGTAGGTTGTAAAAGGGTTTTGAACACGGCAACAAAGTTTGACATGGTATGTTTTTCGTCCGAGAGTTTGGTGTGTAGCTGATGTTTTGAGTTAGGCCTTCGTCCTCCGTCATACCACATCAACCTTTGTTGATCACAATGTCTAGTTTGGGGGCCGAGGCTGGCTGTTCTTAACTAATTTAAGGAGGGACTTCAGCCTCAATTGTTCTTAAAATGTTTTTATTTTGTAAGGATTGGGATCTCAACTTTTATTCACACGAACAAACCCAAAGTAGAACTAAAGGATATACCCCACCGCCTCCCTTTCAATTTTTCTCCTCTCGCCAGAAATTTAATTCCCTTCATCAAATTTTCCCTTTTTTCACAAGACCGCCAGCTACGCAGGCTATTAAAAATACTGACTCTGTTTGTCTTCATATAATAAATTGACGATTGAGCTGTTTTGACCAAAAAGAAAACGCGCCGCTCACTGTACCAACCGGTGTTCTTTTTGCATTTTTCACTGTTTTCCAAGCACCTAAACTGAACAAATTACATGTAATCGAAAAGACTAATTCAAAGACAGCATTTAACAGCTATCGGTACATGTGCAACATTGAGCATAAAGTCCTGGTATACACACCAAGAACAGTCATGTCGGTCGCCGAGAAAAGAAACGCCTTTAGTTAATCATGAATTGCTATACTGTCCTTTTTTCTTTTCCTTCTTTTGTGATGATTTGTCTTGCTTATTTAAAAACACACTGTGTAAATAAATGGAAAATAAATTTGAAAATAAAAAAGGAAACGTTGCAGCAAAAACCTTAAAAGTCAGTTGTTTAGAACGAGAGCATCTTCCTTACTGTCACGATTCCAGACTGTTCTACTACTGAGTGCTTGAATGGCAGCCTTTAAATATTGATCTCTTTCAATAACGAGTAGGTCAGTGTCTAACATCAAACTGTATGGTACGTGGTTAGACTTAGAAAAACGTTTTCCCTCAGACAAAAGGACAATGGCTTATCTTAAGTGGCTAAATCAATGATAAGTTTACTCAAATTACCTAAATTATATTTATTGTTGATCACTTTTCTTGGGTTGCAGTTTTTGGTTTTGTGTACTGCACTTGTGAGCCAGCGTACGTCAGTATGAGAAACCCTGAAAAGCACAACAGTTTGAAGTGCAAAAAACACCAGTCACACGAACAGCACTTTTTACCCAGCTGACAGTCTACGTAAAACAAAGCCATTCACTCATTTCATTATTAAACGACTGGTTTTTGCAGCAGAAAGAAACTTCTCGTGTGCCCTTTTTACATCTGGGGTAGACATTAAACACGTGGCGCCTGGTGCGAGATGGGTCAAACTCAAGCGTGTCCTGGTCACGCGGTTCACCTGAACAGAACTTGGAGGGGCAAGCGGGACCACATTTGAACTTCAGGTGTTTGAAACTCTTCTCACAAACTTCGTTCACCATGTTGGCAATTTGCAACAGGGAGCCGCCAGCGTTGGAACGTCCAGGCAATCTACAGGTTTAACAGGTAATTTAAATACAGTAGATTACAGAAATTAATGTTCGATGAAAAGGTGTAGGGTACAGTAAATCATAACCCAAAATGGTTCCTACATAACATTAAATAGATAAAGACACGTACGTGAGATTTAAAGAGACTGTCAAGTATAGTGCTAGAGTTCTGGACTAGGTACAAATATGTGATTGAATGTTAAAACTGTAGGTGCAGAAACAAATAAAGAACTGACATGAGTTTGAGTATTTCAACTTCTACAAGAAATGGGCTACAACAGAAGCTATGAAGAAAGAAGAATTTTTTTAAAAACATTAATCAAAACTGCAAGGGATACATGCCATTCAAAGACCAGGGAGCTACTTTGAAAGTTGAGGGGCTGACTAGTGACTCAAAATGGTAGCCTTAACTGACAATTTTTCTGCCCTTTTTAAGAGTTTTTGAAAAAAAATGTTGGCATACAGTATATGCTGTAACCCAGTTATGGTGCCTAGTTTGACAGTTTCAATGTTCCCTGAGTGTTTACTTACAAATACCAAAAAAACAAATCAAAAATTAACATAGATGGGCAAGTTCAACTCAAATTGAGCTTGGAATAACAGTTTTAGTCATTCTGTATGTTAGTTTTAATTTATTTCTTAGATTATTAGCATCTGCTTATTTGGGATGTTTTTTCTACCACTTACAATCTCCCGGGCTTTCCGCTGGATAAAGGTTCCCTCTAAATAATCCCATCCAAAACTCCTTACAAGCTTATATAAGCCATGGCAGGACTTAAAGTTGGAATTTAAAGCACTTCATTATTTAACATTTATAAGTTTTAGTCTCAAATGATTAGACTGGCAAAGTTGTTGACCTTAATATCTGCACATAATTTTATAAATGATCTTGCAATAAAAAGTGATATATACCTGCAAAGAGTAACCTCTATTAACTTCTCCTCACGCAGCAGGGTCAGACGATAAGGTTGGTTTGCGTCTAGCCAGAACTGACCATCATCACTCTTCAAGTCAGGATAACAAGTTGGACACAATAGTTTGTTGTGTTTGTATGCCTTGGCCATTAGACAGTGAAACACAGCTTCAGGGAGAAATCTTTCAAAGGAAACATAAAATTTTACATCATCTTGCTGTACAATCCAAACTGGTTTCTTGTGAGGTGATTTGGGTAGCAGTGCTGGTACCAAGTGAGTGATGTTCTCCTTCTGATATGATGGAACATCCATCAAGAGGCAAATTATGTTGTATTCTTGCAGAAGAGCTTCCATGGCCTCCTGCCCGTCATCAAACTTACTCAAAATTTTGGACAGCAAATTTGACGTAAGCATTCCCCTCCCTCTTAAAATCTGCCAGTCTTTTCTATAGAGTCGCTCTTGAACTTCTGGATTTGAAGACTGTGTAATCAACTGGATAACAATATCAGTAAGAAGTCTGGGTTGGATGAGAACCCACCCTGAATCTTTAGTTGTCATCACAAGGCCATTTTTGTACAAATAATCAAGTACCTGCAGAATATGTTGTTCTTCCACCATGCAGGGTTTGGCAATTGCAATATCTTTTAACTTGTCAAGTGGTACACAGAAAGTGGTTGATTCTTTATTTCTCATTTCCAATATCTTATCCTCAAGTTTAATCCAAGACAATGGCACTTTTTTCTCAAACAGACAGCTGCAATCATTTTTGGCCATGTGAAGCACTTTTTGACGCAAATTGCATATCCCATCATCAGCAGGTCCATTTGAGTTATCCACAGTGAAGAACATTAAGTCATCATTGACGATGAAATTGTTCATAAACGGTTTCCATAGTTCACATCGCAGACAACCATTTACATAAACTAGTTGCTCCGTTGTGATACCATCACAGTGAGTTGCTATAAGAAACACAGCACACTCAGCTGAGGAATGGATATAAATAGACTCAAGCCAAAATCTCAACCTCTTGACAACTTGCTTGACTTCATCCGGTGTTGTTCCAACTAACAGCCTAATATTGAACACAACTCCATACAGAGCTTCATCAGTGAGAAAAATGTGATGATAACAGTAATAGTCATCATCACCAGCAAAGTCAACTAGTTGTAACTTCATTTCCTTGATTTCAGCCATTGCTTTCTGCAACTCCACTTTGCTATCTAAAAGGTCCCTTGCTTTAACAAGTGACTTTGGTGGGTTCAAAACTGAGTCAAATAAATTCAAATTAACAGCTTCTTTTTGGTACTGTACACTTGCATATGAGTGTAAGAGAAGATCAAATATGACAAAAAATGCAGCAAAATTCAAACTGTTGGTGTTACTATTACTACTACTAGACTCTACAAAGTGCCATATAACAACTGCAAGTTCAACAAGTAAACCAGTGGATATAACTAGGTCTCTCACAATTGCCACGGGCTTTAAAATCAAAACTCTCAAAACAAAAATGGAAGTAAGCATTATGTTACAAATAACAAGCTGAAAGCCAGCAATTTTACACAAGCCTGCAATACTGAGTGCTGCACCAAGCAGAGCTGAGTGAAAGAACTTGCCAAGATCTCTGGAGGATAGTTCTGCCATCTCCAAAATGTTCCATACCCGTGGCATCTTAAATCTGGTTTTATTGCCCAACAGCAACACAATCTCTAGAGTTGTAACCAGCAGTAAACATGTGACTACTTCTTCCTTGCAAAGAACTGGTACCACAGACATAGTCAGATATGATGACTTTGTGCAGAGAATAAGAAAATTGATGACTAAATGTGACATATTTTGGCCAGCAACAACTCCAATGTTGAAACCACGGAGAATTGACAGCCATTCAGAGTAGTATGCAGTTTGTCTGCGACTTGTTAACACAAGATATACAGCAAGGTCAAAGACTGCAATCTTCCACAGTCCAATCAAATGTATAGCAAAAAACACAAGAACATAAAATATAAGAGCTGTCACCACGTTAGAACGGCCAGTGCACAGCCATAGTTTAAGAAATAAGTTATTAAGTATTGCACGGTATTTGTCATGAGCAGATCTTTCAGCAGATACTCTGCAGCTTTCTCTCTTGGTCAATTCTTCCGCAACAAGTTTTGCCTCTATCGTTTCTGCATCACAGTGTTTCGAATCAGCTACACTTTCCCACCTCTCATCCACAAAGCAAGTTTCAACTCCTCGGGTTCTGGCGAGATTAAGATCGAATTTTTCTCCGGTGAGAGAGCGTATAGTACTTGTCTTGCCAGCGCAAGAGTCTCCAAGAAAAAGAAAGCGTGAACGGTTTAGCTGTTGACTTAGCTCTGACTCCAGCACTCTCTGGCGCTTTCTTGGGGAAATTCGAAGTCTTTTTGCCAGAGGCACGTCGAATCCCGCAAAGTTTGCCTGTAGTGTTGCGAACATCTTCAAAGCAGCTACCAGCTGTATTCAGCTATTACTATTAGTATTAAATTTAAAACTTAAAATACATCGAGCGAAACGTGCGATACTATGCGTCAGTTGTTCGTTTTCGTAATTAGTAAATTACGTGCTGTCGAGTGCTACCCTATTCTGGGGGCGGAAAAGTTGAGAACTGCATGAATTCAGTCATTTGGGCGCCGTATTGGACTCGCGAGTGAAGGAAGTTGTCAAATATGACGCCAGTATCACTATCACTGTATCAGAGTATGAACCCCAAAGACGAAAAATTGGCTAATTTATTCCGCACGTCATCGACCGGCCTGTTCCAACCTTACGTACTTGTTTGCAGATTTCTTTCAGCTGGCCATCGCAACACACTATTTTTTAAATAACGTGCTGAATGTCTGTTTGCTTTGCAGTAACAATAGCTTCTCACTCCAAAAACTCCAAAACATAAAATAAAATAAAAGATTGGAAGTTATTCAATCATGTACTTCATGTAGGGATGACATCCTGTACTGTATGTTTCATATACTTCGTATAAACTAAACTTTGCTACTCCTACGCTTTCTTTGTTTTTTCTTTCTTCCTTTGTTAAGGTTTGCGTTCTTTGACAATAGGGTTTGGCTTACTTATATTGTCTTTTATACAATGAGATCTTTCGTTTGTAGAGTTAAAGACGACCCAAATATTACAGCTACATTTTTTAAAATCAGTAAAATAAAATTACAATTTTTTAAATTAATTATACAAATAGTTTTAGCCTGCGCCGTCGCAGGCTCTCCTTGCGGGTTTGGGGATAAAGTTTGGGCAAAGATAAAGTGAGGTGTTTATAAACATTTTTTTAAAGTATATTAATAAAATTATAACTAAAATTATTACTACAATTCATACAAATAAGTTTTTCAAATGTTATCATGCAAAATACAAACTGCGGAGCCCATCGCTGCAGATTTGCAGGTTGGTGACAGGGTGATGTTCGATATACCCAGTGAGAAACTATCGTTCGTTGTTTCATAGTGACAGCACGTCACATTGTTGCGTTCTTTATGACGCCCAACTCAGGGCTCATTGTCACTTTGTATATCGAACATAACCCGTTTGACAAGCTGTTCTAGTGGCATGAATTGATCTTGCAATCGGAAACTCAAAATAACTGTACGCTGGTCTTTGTGGCCAAGTGGAATAAATTTCTTTCAGTGGGTGAACTGTCTTGTAGACTCTTGTTTTAAAACAAGTTTTAAAGTTCGCGACCTAACATGATAGCTGTTGTGGAAGTTTTATAGATAGTACATCAAATTGTCTTGTTATATACATGCTTTTTATAAAACAGAAAATTTTGGCCGAGGCTCGTTGTTCTTATCGGGGGTTGAAGCGGAATCTTGAATCATGAATCACGGCTAAAAAAAGTGAAGGAATCATGACTCACATCATCTCGCAGGCTGTGAATCATGAATCATGGACAAAAAAATGAATCTTGAGTTTTTGTCTCATGATAACACAAATGAATCACGAATCATGACGAAATTCTATAAATGAATCATTGGTCGAAAAATATCTTGGAATAACGAATTATCATGCTGAAAGGATTCCGCTTCCACCCCCGATCATTGCACTTACTGAAATAATATGAAATACTAGTCCTAGTACAAAGGCTATAAAATCGTTTATACTGACTTCGGTACTGCCATAAACACGTGCCACAGTTTTGAGTTTCTTCTCAAGCTGCTCATTCAGTAATCATTGTTTCTATAAACCGCAGACTGAATGGACCTGTAATGAAACGCCGAACGTAACTACGTGATAGGTTGTTGTTAGATTCGCCTCTGAAGCCGAGCCTCGATTGTTCTTAGCTTGTTCTTAATTTTTTGATAAATTTAGCCTTCGTTGTAGTTATAAAATTGTTCTTATAAGTCTTATCAGTCTTGAAGTTATAAAAGAAGAGCGTGAACCCCTGTTTAATACCAGGCTCTTTGCATTTCGCACACGCATCTGGCCGAGAGGCCTGGATCATAAAGACATTTCCTTCGCCATTTTGTAGAATCGAGCTACGAGCTAGACACAGAAAATCGGAAAGTTGCCTTTTACAAAAAACTATTCGTTGTTATTCTTTAAAAATAATTGATAAAGAAACCAAAGTAAATCTAGTTTCCTTAAATGCAATGAACAAAGTTGATCTTTATGAGCGTAAGTACTTATTTTGTAAACCAACATTTCGTTCTTTCTGCGACGAGTTCACTTTGGTACAGCGTACAAACGTAAACTATATTGTTCTTGGTTAAAATTATTGGGATAGAAACTGACATACTTTTGTTTGACCACCCCAAAACAGAGGCTACAAATAGGTATGTATAACTTACTTGTTGTACAAATGTTTTCGCCTTACCTGGCTTCTCTCTGCTAACTGTAAGTTGCTTCACATCTCCAAGCATCGCTATTGTTGTTAGTTGAGTATGTCTAATATTGAAGACCTGGATCGATTATTTATCCCTTTGTCTTTCTATCCTTTTATCAGACTTGAAGAGGCTGCCCACGAATGCGGCAAGACCGAGAATGTTGACATCAATGAGTTGATCAAGAACTGCAAAAGTTGCTCTGAGTGCATCGAAATACTACTTGCAACAGAACAAATGCCAGTTAAAGTAGTAAGTATTCGTGAAGCCCTGTAGTGCCGTACCTAATGGGCTGGGGGGTATCTGACCCCAGGGGGCTCATTCACAAGTTTTATTGACGGGAAGGTTCGACGGATTTTTTAGGTCTGAAATTTTGACCAAAAGAGCAGGGGTGTAGAAATTTTTGAGAGTGAACTATCCATGGGCTTGTGAGATCACAGATTTACTAGCCCGAAAGACTCAGCTACTAGCCCTAGTCAATCACTGTAAATGACTTCAAACATGTATAAAGCATTCCCAGAGGCTAGACTCTCTTAAAAACTGCGTCCCTGACCTTCAAATTCGCTAGTCCCGGCGGTCAGGCTACAGGGTTTCTGCACCCCAGACTGAGGGAGTTTTTGGGTATGCTAAACACGCAGAGGCTGCCCTGTTGTTGGATGTAAGCAAATTCTGTTTAAAGTATGCTGCTATAAACTCCGAGACAGTATTAACCGAAGGCAAACGGCTATAAACACGTAGTACCGAGTTATCGTACAGGACAGAGTTTAAAATTCATATCTCATACACTATAACATGTCTCAAACGAGATTTTGACACAGAAAAACGTTACCGGAAATAGGCTTGAGAGGACGCAAGGACCTTTTTTAAAAGCTTTTTTCTCGAGACTGTTTTGATGTCAAAACTATGAGACACTCGAGGTTCCAACTTAAGCAGGTTTTCGTCTACTGATTTGAAATTGAGTAGTTTTATAGCTAAATAACTAAATCAGCGTTTTTTAAAATTATTTTAAAAAGTTTAAGTTTTCACGATAAAACACCACCGCTTTCGATCACAAAAGTGCTAATCCGGGGTTTTGGCTTTAAAATATAAACAAAGCAAACTCTCAAAAAGCGCTGACACTGTTTTGGACTGCATATAAAAATGTAATAACTAGTGCGATCAAACGCAAAACGTCTGACTTGAAACTCCACAAAGGGAAAACTAAGGTTGAAAAACAGGACGTTCGTTCTTTTTATTTGTTTGAAGTAACACAAAATAAAAATTAAAACAGGATTTAGGTAATTTAACAAGCTTTTCAATGATATTATATAGGTTTGTAGGGTTACTTCACAAAAAACAGAGTTATTTTCCATTCAGTTACCGAAAACACCTCTCAACTGAACAGTAACCTAAAGTGAGCTTAACTTTACTGTTCATTACTTTTGAATAAAACTGATGGGAGATTGTTTAACACTGGCAAATAATCTTTAAAAGATTGCGAGTAAGAAAATGAAAAGGAGACACTCATCTTTTCATGACATGGGAAAACAACGAAAAGTACAGTCCTTGTTAAGCTTCGTACAGAGCAAAAAATTTGGTCGAATAAATAATCGTCCATGCATTTATGTAATTATTCAGTACTACATAGTAGGTTGAGACACTTTAATTCTTGATCAACGAGATTATCGGCACACCGTTATTCTCATGGCGATACCCTATTCATTTCATTTTCTGCGCAAAAACTGTCCATTTCATCTATACTTTATGTCAGTAGTGCAACAAACATTCTTGTCACACTACTATACAAAGATAAGCTTTAACAAGACCGCACAACTAGGGAGTACTTGGTAAGGTCTAACCTAGCATTGGCATACAATCAGGATAAAAACTACATAAACCCCCTAGTGATTCACGGTGATCTTCTCCCTCTTATAATAGAAGGAAGAGTGGAAAAAAGAAGGCCTCCTGGGAAACCAAGAACGGCAGCTCGTATCAATTAGTTAAAAGAAGAGCTTTAGAGAGGGAACTGTAGGGATGGACCTGCCTCTAGGCAGAACACACACACACAAACTCCCTAGCGTGCCAAAACGCTCGCCCCTGATCAACATAACACTACCCGAATAAAGTTATTCTCCCTAAGAATTCCAATATATCATTAAATTTAAAAAAAAATGTAAGGTATGAAATGTATACAACCTTTATTCACGAGGGTCAGAATTTTTCCTTAACTTTAGACGCTCTTGATTTCCCAGCGAGCCCTGAAGGAGCTGTCTATCTCGTTAAACCATCATGTCGAGGTGCTCGTCGCCAAGAAAACACAGCTGTTGGATGGCACAGTTCCAATAGGAACAGGCAAGCAATGAGAACTTTAGACTTGTAGATATCAGTTAAACAGTACTTTAGGGTTGTCGGTAAATCGATTTTTAACGCTTAACGTACAATTGACGTTAAGAGCTGACCAACCCCCCTCCTTTAAAGTCAACCCTATATCTTACTTTATTTATTTACCGTTGTCGTCTACACTCATTAAAGTTTGAGTATTACAGACGTTAAGAAAAAGGCTTGAACAGAAAAAGTTTTCATACATTGAAATAATTAGTTTGTGACAGAACAGATTGCTTGTTTAAAGGATTTTACAGATGTAGAGCTGGTGATCTGGAAGGGTAGGTTGTTCCATTCCTTAATTGTTCTAGGGAGGAAAGAGTACTTGAAATAATCACAAGAACAACAAGGTAATTCATAAAAGTGTTCAGAGTGTCTTGTGTTGTAGTTGTGGTTTAGGGTCTGGAGTTGACCACTTTCGCCACAGATAAGGCCGTTTGCTTGTTTGAAAAGGTGACACAATCTTACATTTGATCTTCGTCTTTCCAGGCTGGTGTCCTAGTTTAACTTTTCCATCATTTTACTTTTAAATGCAATATAGAACGACGCGTGACCTGACAAATGGCTTCAGGAACTGTCTATTTAAATGGCTTTTTGAACAGTCGAACAGCCCATCGAAATGCATTGAGACAGTTCCCGGTAAACGCGAATTATCATCACATACAACCTTTTGATGTACCCACCATTTTTAGTCACAATATCGCATTTGTAGAAGTCAACTAGTAAGAAAGAAGTGCTAATTACGTTTTGCTAACGCTGCATTTGCACTTCTTATTTAAACATCAGTTGTTGCTTTTTCTTACCATTTGAATCGTTTTTTCTATTTTTTTTTTCTTAACGTCAATCCCAAACCAATAAGAAAGCCCCTTCCCCCTAATGTCAATTTGCCGTTTAGCGTTATCTGATCGCGGGTTTTTCGACTCGACGGCCCCTTACTTTTTGCTAATCCTAGCACTTCTTTACAACGTTCACAGATGATACTGCGGCGGTTGCAAAGGAAGATAACTTCCACAAAAGGTGAAGTACTGTGGTTCCTTATCATACTTTCTCAAACTTGTGCATCTATTAGACACACCTTGGCCTTGTGTTCATGCGTTATTTTCTTTATCACAGCCGGCGCATAGCTATTGATGACACTGTGGTCAAAAAGGGAAACATCAGTTTTTCCGATGTGGCGGGCTTGTCCGAGGCTAAACAAGCTTTGAGAGAAGCTGTAATAATCCCGCTACAATTTCCTCACTTGTTTACAGGTTTGTGTTTTAAGTATGATCGTGTTCTTGGGAGGATCTATCCGGGGTTTAGTGAAGGGAGTTCGGACAAACGTCTGTGTATATTATCTAGTTGTTATTGCTATATTTAACAAATTCTTTCTTCACAAGAAAGAATATTGTCACAATGTTTGCGTTTCTTTACTTTACGGGGCTCAACCGAACAATTCGAACCAATTAACCCTAGATCCGTCCCAGGTGTGTCACTGTGTGTGTGTGTGTGTCCGTTAAGTTTGTGGTTATGCAGAGCTTAAAGGGTAGTGTGCACGTTACTCAGGAAGTAATTTTTTTCCCTCCAAGTTTCTATTCACTGTGCAAAAACTGAGAGTACTCGTTTATATATTGCGCTGTATAAAAGAAGTTACAGTCAGTGAAAGTGATGTGAGAACGGTAAAAAAACCGAAACGGTACACGGATTTCAAAACCACAGAAATAATGTCGGTTCAAGAACTTAAATTGAAACAACAACCGTGTGCAACTAGCTCGGTGGAGAAAATGAAAACGCTCGAACTTGCAACTGAAACATGTTTTGTATCCGTTGATTTCTGGAAAGAAAATTGTGTTCCAAGTACTTCGTCTTTCATGGATTTTTAAGCTTGCCGCCGTCTTCAATACAATGCTCAAACAAGTCTTGGTGCTTTGCCTAAAACTTAGCCACACCCTTGAAAACTACAAAAAAGATCTTGTTGCTACAACTCTAACGACGCTTCCATTGACTGTAAAATGGAACATTTTCGACATTTTAACGAGCTTGTTTTTGGATACAAGTCAGACAAAAGCTGCTTTTCAGTTGTTCGCTCTGGCCGGTCGAAAAGAACTGGTTCTGACCAATATAAATGGAAAGGTCGACGGCGCGCGCGCACATACTTTCCCGCCACAACTCTCCAAACTGACCAACCGGAGCGGAGAACTGAGCGGCTCTCATCCATGAGCAGGGTCATTCTGGCCAGAATCAGTACTGAGAACTCGTGCGTTCCATTTAGGAATTGACAGGTTCAAACAGGTGGGACCGTGCAGACCGGACAATTGGAAAGCGGCCTTAGTCTTGCTGCCATAATCACTGTACTGTACAGGCCGTTGGTTAAAGTCTTGTTTTTTTAGGAAATCGCAAGCCATGGAGACGGATTCTACTGTACGGGCCTCCGGGAACAGGTGCATAAAAAGCTAGAGTAGAGAAAAGCTAAGATTTTTATGGTGCTCACAACCGCTGATTACAATGATCTCTGTCAAATTTGCAATTTTCCGTTAATCTTCTTTTAGAAACTATTAAATTTAAACAACGGTTTTACCCTTTTCATCTAACCTGCCACGTTTTTCGCGTGGGTCCTCCAGATGACACCTAATGGGCGTAGTAAAATCGTTTTGGTACCACTTAACGTAACTTGACATTAAAAGGGATAGGGGGTCCAGAAAGCTACCACTGGACATTAAGAGGCAAGGGGGTCCAGAGAGTTGTCGATGGTTGTTAAAAGGGGGAAGGGGTAAAGTCATAAGACAAGACAAGACAACATGTTTATAAGGTCCTTATACTGCCAGGGAGCGTCGGTAAGA
The DNA here is from genome assembly GCA_027574985.1 of Umimayanthus nakama. Classification (NCBI taxonomy): domain Eukaryota; kingdom Metazoa; phylum Cnidaria; class Anthozoa; order Zoantharia; family Parazoanthidae; genus Umimayanthus; species Umimayanthus nakama. The sequence goes on from JAOBRG010335029.1 coordinate 13,503, forward strand.
ATCCTAACAAGTTTTAGGTAATGAAAACGCGCTAAATGAGTAAATAGATTTTTCCTATTTTGTTTTCTAATTAACTATTGGATGCTTGGGCAGAAATTGCTTGTGTTCGTTTTACAAGAAAATCAACAAAGAACTTCTCTAACGCTTTTCCTCGTTGGGTTTATTGGTTTGAGGAAACGCAATTCTTGTGATAATTTATAGGTATCGAAGTTATTTTTTGAATTCATTTTCGCGAAAGTTGCGTGAAGCAATACACATACGAACGTAAGGTTACCAGTTAACTACTGGGTTAGCGCTTATCAACTTTCAAACCATCGGACTCTAGACCTTATTTACTTGACATACTTGTGTTTTTGTGGTAAATAAAGCCGGTTTAAAAACTAAACCATATACCTGTATATCTTGAGTGGGGGTGTGCTGCCAAACTATCTAAATCCTAACCCTACTTCAGACCCAAAAAGGCAATGTTCTATACACTATTTCAGGGCCAAAAAGGCAGTATTCTAAACTCTATTTCAAAGCCGAAAAAGCAGTGTCTACCTCAGGCTTGAAAAGGCAATGTTTTATACCAAACTACAGGCGCGAAAAAGCAATGTTCTATACCCTATTTCAGAGCCGAAAAGATAATAATCTATACTCTATTTCAGAGCTGATAAGGCAGTGTTCTATACCCCATTTCAGAGCTCAAAAGGCACTGTTCTATACCCAATTTCAGAGCCGAAAAGGCAATGTTCTATACCCTACTGCAGGCTCGAACAGGCAATAATCTGTATCCTACTTCAGGCTCGAAAAGGCAATGTTTTATACCCTACTTCAGGCACGAAAAGGCAATGTTCTATACCCTATTTCAGAGCCGAAAAGGCAATGTTCCATACTCTATTTCAGAGCTGATAAGGCAGTGTTCTATTTCTTTATTTCACAGCTGAAAAGGCAATGTTCTATAACCTAGTTCTGGCTCGAAAAGGCAATGTTTTAAACCCTATTTCAGAGCCGAAAAGGCAATGCTCTATACCTTATTTCGGAACCGAGAAGGCAGTGTTGTATACCCTATTTCAGGCTCGAAAAGGCATCGTTTTATACCATACTTCAGGCGCGAAAAGTCAATGTTCTACACCCTTCCTCAGAGCCAAAAAAGCACTGTTCTATACCCTATTTCAGAGCCGAAAAGGCAATATTCTCTACTCTATTTCAGGGCCAAAATGGCAATGTCCTATACCCTACTTCAGGCTCGAAAAGGCAATGTTCTATATCTTATTTTAGAGCCGAAAAGGCAATGTTCTATACTCTACTTCAGGCTAGAAAAGGCAATGTTCTATACCCTTTTTCAGAGCCGAAAAGGCAATGTTCTATACCACACTTCAGGCTCCAAAAGGCTATGTTCTTTACCATATTTCAGAGCAGAAATGGCAATATTCTAAACCCTATACCAGAGCCGAAAAGGAAGTGTTCTATGCCATATATTTCAGGGCGGAAAGTATATGTTCCATACCCCACTTCAGGCTCGAAAAGGCAGTGTTCTATACCTTGTTTCAGAGACCAAAAGGCAACGTTCTAAACCTTCCTTGAGGCTCGAAAAAGCAATGTTCTGTATCCTACTTCTGAGCCGAAAAGGCAGTGTTATATTCCCTCATCTAGGCTCAAAAATGCAATTTTTCTATACCTTGTTTCAGAGCTGAAAAGGCGATGTTCTATATTTTACCTCAGGCTCGAAAAGACAATGTTCTATACCCCAATAAAGACCCGAAAAGGCAGTGTTCTATACCCCACTTCAGTATAGAAAAGGCAATGGTCTATACCCGATTTCACAGCCGTAAAGGCAATGTTCTATACCCTATTTCAGGGCTAAAAAGGCAGTGTTCTTTACCCTATTACAGGGCCAGAAAGGCATTGTTCTATATCCCATTTCAGGGCCAAAAAGACAACGTTCTATACCCAACTTCAGGCTCGAAAAGGCAATATTCTATACACTATTTCAGAGCCGAAGTAGCAGTGTGTGATACCATATTTCAAAACCGAAAAAGCAGTGTCCTATGCTCTATTTCAGGGCTGAAAAAGCAATATTTTTTTCCTTGTTTTAGAGCCGAAAAGCAATATTCTCTACCCTACTTCAGGCTCGAAAAGGCAATGTTCTATACCTTATTTCAGAGCCGAAGAGGCAATGTTTGATACCGTATTTCAAAGCTGAAAAAGCAGTGTCCTATGCTCTATTTCAGGGCTGAAAAAGCAATATTTTTTTCCTTGTTTTAGAGCCGAAAAGCAA
>JAOBRG010335029.1:15862-30263 GCA_027574985.1 Umimayanthus nakama
TATTCTCTACCCTACTTCAGGCTCGAAAAGGCAATGTTCTATATCCTTTTTCAGAGCTTAAAATCCAATTTTCTATACCCTAATTCACGGCCAAAAAGGCAATGTTTTATAACGTACTTCAGGTTCGAAGAGACAATATTCTATACCCTATTTCCGGCTGGAAAAAGCAATATTCTATACCGTACTTTAGGCTCGAAAAGGAAACCTACTACACCCTATTTAAAAGCTGAAAAGTCAATGTTCTACACCCTATTTCAGAGGCGAAAAGGCAATGTTCTATACCCTAAATAAGGCTCGAAGAGGCAGTGTTCTATACCGTACTTCAGGTTCGAGAAAGCAATGTTATCCGTACCCTATTTTACAGCCAAAAATTTAAAGTTCTATAACCTTTTTAGGGCCAAAAAGGCAATGTTCTATACCCTACTTCAGGCTTGAAAAGGCAATGTTCTATACCCTTTTTATAAGCCGAAAAGGCATTGTTCTAAACCATATTTCAGAGCAGAAATGGCAATATTCTATGCTCTATTTCAGGGCCAAAAATGGCAATGTTCTTTACCCTACTTCAGGCTTGAAAAGGCAATATTTTCCCTACTTCAGGCTCGAAAAGGCAACGTTCTATACCTTATTTCACAGCCAAAAAGGCATTGTTTTATACCCTACTTCTGGCTCGAAAAAGCAGTCTTCTATACCCTATTTCGTACCCGAATAGTCAATGTTCTTTACCATATTTCAGAGCCGAAAAGGCCTTGTTGTATACCTTGTTTTAGAGCCGAAAAGGCAATGTTCTATAACCTATTTCATGGCTAAAAAGGCAATGTTCTATACCCTACTTCAACCTCGAAAATGCAGTGTTTTATTCCTCTATTTCAGTGCCGAAAAGGCAATGTTTTATACCGTAATTCAGAGCCGAAAAGCAATGTTTTATACTGTATTTCAGTGCAGAAAAGGCAATGTTCTTCACTTTACTTCAGGCTCGAAAAGGCATTGTTCTACACCCTATTTTAAAGCCGAAAAGGCAGTGTTCTTTGCCCTATTTCACAACCGAAAATGCAATGTTCTATACTTTATTTCAGAGCCAAAAAGGCAGTGTTCAATACCGTATTTCAGTGACGAAAAGGCAATGTTCTATACCCTATTGCAGGCTCGAACAGGCAATGTTCTATATTGTACTTCAGGCTCGAAAAGGCAATGTTCTATACCCTACTTCAGGCGCGAAAAGACAGTGTTCTATACCCTATTTCAGAGCTGAAAAAGCACTGTTCTATACCCTATTTCAGAGCCGAAAAGGCAGTGTTCAATACCCTATCTCAGGGGCAAAATGGCGATGTCCTATACCCTACTTCAAGTTTACTTCAGGCTCGAAAAGGCAATGTTCTATATCTTATTTCAGAGCTGAAACGACAATGTTGTATACTCTATTTCAGAGCTGATAAGGCAGTGTTCTATACCCCATTTCAGAGCTCAAAAGGCAATGTTCTATACCCTATTTCATAGCCGAAAAGACAATGTTCTATACTCTATTTCAGAGCTGATAAAGCAGTATTCTATACCCCATTTCAGAGCTCAAAAGGCAATGTTCTAGACTCTACTTCAGAGCCGAAAAGGCACTGTTCTATACCCTATTTCAGAGCCGAAAAGCCACTGTTCTATACCCTACTGCAGGCTCGAAAAGGCATTATTCTATGTCGTACTTCAGGCTCGAAAAGGCAATGTTTTATAGCATACTTCAGGCGCGAAAAGGCAATGTTCTATCCCCCTTTTTCAGAGCCGAAAAGGCAGTTTTCTCTACCCTACTTCAGGGCCAAAATGGCGATGTCCTATACCCTACTTCAGGCTCGAAAAGGCAATGTTCTGTATCTTATTTCAGAGCCGAAAAAGCAATGTTTTATGCCTTATTTCAGACACAAAAAGGCAATGTTCTATACCTTATTTCAGGGCCGAAAAGAGAATGTTATCTACCCTATTTAGGGCAAAAAAGACAATGTTCTATAACACAATTCAGGCTGGAAAAGAAGAAGTCGTATACCCCATTTCAGATCCGAAGAGGCAATGCTCTATATCTACTTCAGGCTCGGAAAGGCAATGTTCTATACCCTATTTCACTGCCGAAAAGGCAATGTTCTATAATATGTTTCAGAGCCGAAAACGCAATGTTTTCTACCCTCCTTCAGGCTCGAAAAGGCATTGTTTTATACCCTATTTCAGAGCCGAAAAAGCAATGTTCTATACCTTATTTCAAAAGCTGAAGAGGCAGTGTTTGATACCGTATTTTAAAACCGAAAAAGCAGTGTCCTATGCCCTATTTCAGGGCTGAAAAAGCAATGTTTTCTTCCTTGTTTTAGAGCCGAAAAGCAATATTCTCTACCCTACATCAGGCTCGAAAAGGCAATGTTCTATACCCTATTTCATAGCCGAAAAAGCAATAATCTACACCATATTTCAGAGCTGATAAGGCAGTGTTCTATACCCCATTTCAGACCTTAAAAGGCAAAGTTCTATAATTTGTTTTAGAGCCGAAAACGCAATGTTTTATACCCCCCTTCAGGCTCGAAAAGGCATTGTTCTATACCCTATTTCACAGCCGAAAAGGCAATGTTCCATTCTCTATTTCAGAGCTGATAAAGCAGTGTTCTATACCCAATTTCAGAGCTCAAAAGGCAATGTTCTATACCTATTTCAGAGCCGAAAATGCACTGTTCTATACCCTATTTCAGGCTCGAAAAGGCAATATTTTATAACCTACTTCAGAGACGAAAAGGCAATGTTCTACACCCTATTTCAAAGCCAAAAAGACAATATTCTCTACCTCATCTCAGGGCCAAAATAGCGATGTGCTATACCCTACTTCAGGCTCGAAAACGCAATGTTCTATATCTTATTTCAGAGCCGAAAAGACAATGTTCTAAGCCTTATTTCAGACACAAAAAGGCAATGTTCTATATCCTATTTCAGAGCCGAAAAGGCAAATAGGGTATAGAACACTTCCTCATGTTTCGGTTCTAAAATAAAATAAAATAAAGTATAGAACATTGCCTTATCGGCTCTGAAGTAGGGTATAGAACATTGCCTTTTCAAGCCTGAAGTAGGGTATAGAACATTGTATTTTCGGCTCTGAAGTATGGTATAGAACATTGCCTTTTCAAGCCTGAAGTAGGGTAAAGAACATTGTATCTTCGGCTCTGAAATAGGATATAGAACATTGCTTTTTCGCACCCTAAGTAGGGTATAGGACATTGCCTGTTCGAGCCTAAAGTAGGGTATAAAACATTGCCTTTTCGGCTCTGAAACGGGGTATAGAACATTGCCTCTTCGGCCCTGAAGTAGGGTGTAGAACATTGAGTTTTCAGCTCTGAAATAGGGTGTAGTAGGTTTCCTTTTTGATCCTAAAGTACGGTATAGAATATTGCCTTTTCCAGCCGGAAATAGGATATAGAACATTGCCTTTTCTCTTTGAAAAAAGGTATAGAACATTGCCTTTTCGGCTGTGAAATCGGGTATAGAACATTACCTTTTCGAGCCTGAAGTAGGGTAGAGAACATTGTCTCTTTGAATCTGAAGTAGGGTATAGAACATTGCCATTTTGGCCCTGAAATAGGGTATAGAACATTGCATTTTAGTCTTTGAAATAGGGTATAGAACACTTCCTCATGTTTCGGTTCTAAAATAGAGTATAGAACATTGCCTTATCCGCTCTGAAAAAGGGTATAGAACATTGCCTTTTCAAGCCTGTAGTAGGGTATAGAACATTGCCTTTTTGGCCCTAAAAAGGTTATAGAACTTTGACTTTTTGGCTGTAAAATAGGGTATAGATTAACATTCCTTATTCGAGCCTGAAGTAGGGTATAGAACATTGCCTCTTCGAGCCTGATTTAGGGTTTAGAACATTGCCTTTCGGGCTCTGAAATAGGGTATAGAACACTTCCTCATGTTTTGGTTCTAAAATAGAGTAAAGAACATTGCCTTATCGGCTCTGAAATAGGGTATAGAACATTGACTTTTTGGCTCTGAAATAGAGAATAGAACACTGCCTTTTCAGCTCTGAAATAAGGTCTAGAACAATGTCTTTTCGGCTCTGAAATAAGGTCTAGAACATTGACTTTTCGCCCTTGAAATGGAGTGTAGAACCTTGCTTTTTCGGCTCTGAAATAGGTTATAGAACACTTCTATTTCGGCTCTGAAAAAGGGTAAAGAACATTGCTTATTGGGCTCTCAAATAGGGTATAGAACACTTCCTGATGTTTCGGTTCTGAAATAGAGTATAGAACATTGCCTTATCGGCTCTGAAATAGAATATAGAATATTTACTTTTGGCTCTGAAATAGAGTATAGAACATTGCCTTTTCGAGCCTGCTATAGGGTAGAGAATACTGCTTTTCGGCTCTAAAACAAGGAAGAAAACATTACTTTTTAGCCCTGAAATAGGGCATAGGACACTGCTTTTTCGGCTTTAAAATACGGTATTAAACACTGCCTCTTCGGCTCTGAAATAAGGTATAGAACAATGCCTTTTCGAGCCTGAAGAAGGATAGAAAACAATGCGTTTTCGGCTCTGAAACATATTATAGAACTTTGCCTTTTCGGCAGTGAAATAGGGTATAGAACATTGCCTTTTCGAGCCTGAAGTAGGGTCTAGAACAATGCCTTTTCCTCTCAGAATTGAGGTATAGAACATTGCCTCTTCGGCTCTGAAATGGGGTATAGAACTCTGTCTTTTCCAGCCTGAATTTCGTTATAGAACATTGCCTTTTTGGCCCAAAAAGCAATGTTCTTAACCCTTTTTCAGAACCGAAATAGAAGTGTTCTATAACCTATTTCAGAGCCGAAAAAGCAAGGCTCAACACTCCATTTCAAGGGCGAAAAGTCAATGTTCTTGCCTTATTTCAGAGCCGAAAAGGCAGTGTTCTATTCTCTATTTCAGAGCCAAAAATTCAATGTTCTATACCCTATTTCAGAGTCGATAAGGCAATGTTCTATACTCTATTTTAGAACAGAAACATGAGGAAGTGTTCTATACCCTATTTCAGAGCCCGAAAGGCAATGTTCTATACCCTAAATCAGGCTCGAAGAGGCAATGTTCTATACCCTACTTCAGGCTCGAAAAAGCAATGTCAATCTATACCCTATTTTACAGCCAAGAAGTCAAAGTTCTATAACCTTTTTAGGGCAAAAAATGCAATGTTCTATACCCTACTTCAGTCTTGAAAAGGCAATGTTTTATACCCTTTTTCAGAGGCGATAAGGCAATGTTCTATACCCTACTTCAGATTCGAAGAGACAATGTTCGCTACCCTACTTCAGGCTCGAAAAGGTAATGTTCTATACTCGATTTCACAGCCGAAAAGGCAATGTTCTATACCCGATTTCAGGGAGAAAAAGGCAATGTTCTACACCCTAATTCTGGTTGGAAAAGGCAATATTCTATACCGTACTTTAGGCTCGAAAGGAAACCTACTACACCCTATTTCAGAGCTGAAAGGTCAATATTCTACACCCTACTTCAGGGTCGAAAAGGCAAAGTTCTATGCCCTATTTCAGAGCCATAAAAGGCAATGTTCTATACCCTGTTTCAGAGCCGAACAGGCAGTGTTTTATACCCTACTTCAGGCTCGAACATGCAATGTTTTATACCCTACTTCAGGCTCGAAAAGGCAATGTTTTATACCCTACTTCAGGCTCGAACAGGCAATGTCCTATACCTTACTTCAGGCGCGAAAAAGCATTGTTCTATACCCTATTTCAGAGCCCAAAACACAATGTTCTATACCCTACTTCATGCTTGAAAAGGCAGTGTTCTATACCCTACTTCAGAGCCGATAAGGCAATGTTCTATACTTTATTTTAGAACCGAAACATGTGGAAGAGTTCTATACCCTATTTCAGAGCCCAAACTGCAATGTTCTATACCCTATTTCAGGGCCAAAAAGGCATAGTTCTATACCCTACTCTATATTCGAAGAGACAATGTTGTCTACCCTTCTTCAGGCTTGAAAAGGTAATGTTCTATACCCGATTTCACAGCCGAAAAAGTAATGTTCTATACCCTATTTCAGGGAGAAAAAGGCAATGTTCTATACCCTATTTCCGGCTGGAAAAGGCAATATTCTATATATACCGTACTATAGGCTCGAAAAGGACACCTACTACACCCTATTTCAGAGCTGAAAAGTCAATGTTCACACCCTGTTTCAGAGGCGAAAAGACAATGTTCTATGCCCTCTTTCAGAGACCTAAAAGCAATGTTCTATACCCTACTTCAGGCTCGAAAAAGCAATGTTAATCTATACCCTATTTTACAACCAAAAAGTGAAAGTTCTATACCCTTTTTAGGACCAAAAAGACAATGTTCTATACCCTACTTCAGGCTTTAAAAGGCAATGTTCTATACCCTTTTTCAGAGCCGAAAAGGCATTGTTCTATACCATACTTCAGGCTCCAAAAGGCAATGTTCTTTACCATATTTCAGACCAGAAATGGCAACGTTCTATACCTTATTTCACAGCCAAAAAGGCATTGCTCTATACCCTACTTCTGGCTTGAAAAATCAGTCTTCTATACCCTATTTCATATCCGAATAGTCAATGTCCTACACCATATTTCAGAGCCGAAAAGGCCTTGTTGTATACCTTGTTTCAGAGCCAAAAAGGCAATGTTCTATAACCTATTTCATGGCTAAAAGGCAATGTTCTATACCCTACTTCAGCCTCGAAAATGCAGTGTTTTATTCCCCTATTTCAGTGCCGATAAGGCAATGTTTTATACCTTAATTCAGAGCTGAAAAGCAATGTTCCGATACTCTATTTCAGTGCAGAAAAGGCAACATTCTTCACCTTACTTCAGGCTCGAAAAGGCATTGTTCTACACCCTATTTTAAAGCCGAAAAGGCAGTGTTCTATACTCAATTTCACAAACGAAAAGGCAATGTTCTATACTTTATTTCAGATTCAAAAAGGCAGTGTTCAATACCGTATTTCAGTGCCGAAAAGGCAATGTTCTATACCCTATTGCAGGCTCGAACAGGCAATGTTCTGTATTGTACTTCAGGCTCGAAAAGGCAATGTTTTATACGCTACTTCAGGCGCGAAAAGGCAATGTTCTATACCCTAATTCAGAGCTGAAAAGACAATGTTGTATACTCTATTTCAGAGCTGATAAGGCAGTGTTCTATACCCCATTTCAGAGCTCAAAAGGCAATGTTCTATACCCTATTTCAAGTCCAAAAAGGCAATGTTCTACACCCTACTTCAGAGCCGAAAAGGCACTGTTCTATACCCTATTTCAGAGCCGAAAAGGCAATGTTCTATACCCTACTGCAGGCTCGAACAGGCAATGTTCTGTATTCTACTTCAGGCTCAAAAAGGAAATGTTCTATACCCTATTTCAGAGCAGAAAAGACAATGTTCTATACTCTATTTCAGATCTTATAAGGCAGTGTTCTATACCCCATTTCAGAGCTCAAAAGGCAATGTTCTGAACTCTACTTCAGAGCCGAAAAGGCACTGTTCGATACCCTATTTCAGAGCCGAAAAGGCAATGTTCTATACCCTACAGCAGGCTCGAAAAGGCAATATTCTATGTCGTACTTCAGGCTCGAAAAGGCAATGTTTTATAGCATACTTCAGGCGCGAAAAGGCAATGTTCTACACCCTACTTCAGAGCCGAAAAAGCACTGTTCTACACCCTATTTCAGAGCCAAAAAGGCAATGTTCTATACGTTATTTCAGAGCTGAAGAGGCAGTGTTTGATACCGTATTTCAAAACCGAAAAAGCATTGTCCTATGCCCTATTTCAGGGCTGAAAAAGCAATGCTTTCTTCCTTGTTTTAGAGCCGAAAAGCAGTATTCTCTACCCTACTTCAGGCTCGAAAAGGCAATGTTCTATACACTATTTCATAGCCGAAAATGCAAAAATCTACACTTTATTTAGAGCTGATAAGGCAGTGTTCTATACCCCATTTTAGACCTTAAAAGGCAAAGTTCTATAATTTGTTTCAGAGCCGAAAACGCAATGTTTTATACCCTCCTTCAGGCTCGAAAAGGCAATGTTCTATACCCTATTTCAGGCTCGAAAAGGCAATGTTTTATAACCTTTTTCAGAGCCGAAAAGGCAATGTTCTACACCCTACTTTAGAGCCGATAAAGACCTGTTCTATACTCTATTTCAGAGCAGAAAAGACAATATTCTCTACCTTATCTCAGGGCAAAAATGGCGATGTCCTATACCCTACTTCAGGCTTGAAAACGCAATGTTCTATATCTTATTTCAGAGCCGAAAAGGCAATGTTCTATGCGTTATTTCAGACACAAAAAGGCAATGTTCTATACCCTATTTCAGAGCCGAAAAGGCAAATAGGGTATAGAACACTTCCTCATGTTTCGGTTCTAAAATAAAGTATAGAACATTGCCTTATCGGCTCTGAAGTAGGGTATAGAACATTGCCTTTTCAAGCCTGAAGTAGGGTATAGAACATTATATTTTTGGCTCTGAAATAGAGTTTAGAACACTGCTTTTTCGCGCCTGAAGTAGGGTATAAAACATTGCCTGTTTGAGCCTGAAGTAGGGTATAAAACATTGCCTTTTCGAGCTTGAAGTAGGGTATAAAACATTCCTTTTCGAGCCTGAAATAGGGTGTAGAACATTGACTTTTTGGCTCTGAAATAGGGTATAGAACATTGCCTTCTTGGCTCTGTAATAGGATATAGAACATTGCCTTTTCGGCCCTGAAGTAGGGTGTAGAACATTGACTTTTCAGCTCTGAAATAGGGTGTGGTAGGTTTTCTTTTCGAGCCTAAAGTACGGTATAGAATATTGCCTTTTCTAGCCGGAAATAGGGTATAGAACATTGCCTTTTCCTTCCTGAAATAGGGTATAGAACATTGCTTTTTTCTCCCTGAAGTAGGGTATAAAACATTACCTTTTCGAGCCTTAAGTAGGGTAGAGAACATTGTCTCTTCGAATCTGAAGTAGGATATAGAACATTGCCATTTTGGCCCTGAAATAGGGTATAGAACATTGCATTTTGGGCTCTGAAATAGGGTATTGAAAATTTCCTCATGTTTCGGTTCTAAAATAGAGATAGAACATTGCCTTATCGGCTCTGAAGAAGGGTATATAATACCTTCTAAAGCCTGAAGTAGGGTATAGAACATTGTCTCTTCGAAAGTAAAGTATGGTATAGAACATTGCCTTTTGGGCTCTGAAATAGGGTGACAGAACACTTACTGATTTTTCGGTTTTGAAAGAATATAGAACATTGCCTTATCGGCTCTGAAATAGGATATAGAATATTGACTTTTGGCTCTGAAATAGGGTATAGAACACTGCTATTTCGGGTCTCAAGTAGGGAATAGAACATTGCCTTTTCGGTCCTGAAATAGTCAAAGAACATTACCTTATCAGCTCTGAAAAAGGATATAGAACATTACATTTTCTATCCTGAAGTAGGGTATAGAACACTGTCTTTATCTCTAAATTAGAGTATAGATCATTGCCTTTTCTTGCCTGAAGTAAAGTATAGAATATTGCCTTTTCGACTCTGAAATAGGGTGTAGATTATTGCCTTTTTGGCTCTGAAATAGGGTATAGAACATTGCCTTTTGGAGCCTGTTGTAGGGTACAGAATATTGCTTTTCGGCTCTATAACAAGGAAGAAAACATTGCTCTTTCAGCCCTGAAATAGGGCATAGGACACTGCTTTTTCGTCTTTGAAATACGGTATCAAACACTGCCTCTTCGAGTCTGAAATAAGGTATAGAACATTGCCTTTCCGGCTCTGAAATAGGATATAAAACAATGCCTTTTCGAGCCTGAAGGAGGGTAGAAAACATTGCGTTTTCGGCTCTGAAACATATTATAGAACTTTGCCTTTTTGGCAGTGAAATAGGGTATAGAACATTGCCTTTTCGAGCCTGAAGTAGGGTCTAGAACAATGCCTTTTCCTATCTGAATTAAGGTATAGAACATTGCCTCTTCGGCTCTGAAATGGGGTATGGAACCGCTGTCTTTTCCAGCCTGAATTGCGTTATAGAACATTGCCTTTTTGGCCCAAAAAGCATTGTTCTTTACCCTTTTTCAGAGCCGAAATAGAAGTGTTCTATAACCTATTTCAGAGCCGAAAAAGCAAGGTTCTACACTCCATTTCAAGAGCGCCAGAAAATTCAATGTTCTAGACATTATTTCAGAGCCGAAAATGCACTGTTCGATACCCTATTTCAGAGCCGAAAAGGCAATGTTCTATACCCTATTTCAGAGTCGATAAGGCAATGTTCTATACTCTATTTTAGAACCGAACCATGAGGAAGTGTTCTTTACCCATTTTCAGAGCCCGAAAAGCAATGTCTATACCCTAAATCAGGCTCGAAGAGGCAATGTTCTATACCCTACTTCAGGCTCGAAAAAGCAATGTCAATCTATACCCTACTTTACAGCCAAAAAGTCAAAGTTCTATAACCTTTTTAGGGCCAATAAGGCAATGTTCTATACCCTACTTCAGGCTTGAAAAAGCAATGTTCTATATCCTATTTCAGAGCAGATAAGGCAATGTTCTATACTCTATTTTAGAACCGAAACATGAGGAAGTGTTCTATACCCGATTTCACAGCCGAAAAGGCAATGTTCTATACCCTATTTCAGGGAGAAAAAGGCAATGTTCTAAACTCTATTTCCGGCTGGAAAAGGAATTATTCTATACCGTTCTCTAGGCCCCGAAAAGGAAACCTACTACACCCTATTTCATAGCTGAAAAGTCAATGTTCTACACCCTTTCAGGGCCGAAAAGGCAATGTTCTTTACCCTATTTCTGAGCGAAAAAGGCAATGTTCTATACCCTGTGTCAGAGCAGAAAAGGCAATGTTCTATACCCTACTTCAGGCTCGAACAGGCAATGTTTTATACCCTACTTCAGGCTCAAACAGGCAATGTTTTATACCCTACTTTAGGCTCGAACAGTCAATGTCCTATACCTTACTTCAGGCGCGAGAACGCATTGTTCTGTACCCTATTTCAGAGCCGAAAATACAATGTTCTATACTCTACTTCATGCTTGAAAAGGCAATGTTCTATACCCTACTTCAGGGCCAAAATGGCAATGTTCTATACCCTACTTCAGATTTGAAGAGACAATATGTTCTATCCTACTTCAGGCTCGAAAAGGCAAAGATCTATCCCCGATTTCACAGCCGAAAAAGCAATTATCTATACCCTATTTCAGGGAGAAAAAGGCAATGTTTTTTACCCTATTCCGGCTGGAAAAGGCAATATTCTATGCCGTACTTTAGGCTCGAAAAGAAAACCTACTACACCCTATTTCAGAGCTGAAAAGTGAATGTTCTACACCCTACTTCAGGGCCGAAAAGGCAATGTTTTATACCCTATTTCAGAGCCCAAAAGGAAATGTTCTATACCCTACTTCAGGTTCGAACAGGCAATGTTTTATACCCTACTTCAGGTTCGAACAGGCAATGTTTTATACCCTACTTCAGGCTCAAACAGGCAATGTTTTATACCCTATTTCAGAGCCGAAAAGACAATGTTCTATACTCTATTTCAGAGCTGATAAGGCAGTGTTCTATACCCCATTTCATAGTTCAAAAGGCCATGTTCTAGACTCTACTTCAGAGCCCGAAAGGCAATGTCTATACCCTAAATCAGGCTCGAAGAGGCAATGTTCTATACCCTACTGCAGGCTCGAAAAAGCAATGTTAATCTATACCCTATTTTACAGCCAAAAAGTCAAAGTTTTATAACCATTTTAGGGCTAAAAAGGCAATGTTCTATACCCTACTTCAGGCTTGACGAGGCAATGTTCTATACCCTTTTTCAGAGCCGATAAGGCAATGTTCTATACCCGATTTCACAGCCGAAAAAGCAATGTTCTATACCCTATTTCAGGGAGAAAAAGGCAATGTTCTATACCGTACTTTAGGCTCGAAAAGGAAACATACTACACCCTATTTCAGAGCTGAAAAGTGAATGTTCTACACCCTACTTCAGGGCCGAAAAGGCAATGTTCTATACGCTATTTTAGAGCCAAAAAGGCAATGTTCTATACCTTATTTCAGAGCCGAAAACACATTGTTCTATACCCTAGTTAAAGCTTGAAAAGGTAATGTTCTATAACTTACTTCAGGCTCGAACAGGCAATATTTTATACCCTACTTCAGGCTCGAACAGGCAATGTTCTATACCCAACTTCAGGCTCGAACAGGCAATGTTTTATACCCTACTTCAGGCTCGAACAGGCAATGTCCTATACCCTACTTCAGGCGCGAAAAAGCAATGTTCTATACCCTACTTCAGGCTCGAACAGGCAATACATATCCTATACCCAACTTCAGAGCCGAAAAAGCAATAGTCTATACCCTATTTCAGAGCCGAAAATACAATGTTCTATACCTTAGTTCAGGCTTGAAAAGTCAATGTTCTACACCCTACTTCAGGGTCGAAAAAGCAAAGTTCTATACCCTATTTCAGAGCCAAAAAGGCAATGTTCTATACCCTGTTTCAGAGCCTAACAGGCAATGTTTTATATCCTACTTCAGGCTCGAACAGACAATGTTTAATACCCTACTTCAGGCTCGAACAGGCAATGTTTTATACCCTACTTCAGGCTCGAACAGGCAATACATGTCCTATACCCAACTTCAGAACCGATAAAGCAATAGTCTATACCCTATTTCTGAGCCGAAAATACAATGTTCTATACCCTTCTTCAGGCTTGAAAAGGCAATGTTCTAAAACCTACTTCAGGCTTGAAAAGGCAATGTTTTAAATCCTACTTCAGGCTCGAAAATGCAAAGTTCTATACCCTATCAGTTTCAGATCCGAAAAGGCAGTTTTCTATATTTTATTTTAGAGCCCAAAAGGCAGTGTTGTATTATCTATTTCAGACTGAACTGCAGAAGTTGATTGCCTGGTTTAGACGACGACTAAATAGGCATAGCTTTTGTTGGGCCCTTAACTAAAAACATTGCAAAAACAGCTTATCACAAGTCTCACTCATCTTGTATGTCGGAATCTGCGAAGTGGTGACGATCCACAAAAAAAATTTTGGAGAATTTTTGGGTGTTTACGGTCTTTAGAGTTTTTTTTCAAAAATCGTGCCTTTTTACAAACTTCTTAAGTATACTTTAAACTTTTTCCAAACCAAACGGACTTTAAAGCCACACCCTTGAGGTCTAGTCATTTGAGGGGAGAAATACAATAGTTAAATATATATAGCTAGGCTATATTATATTTAGATATTTTTTAGTTATTTACTTCTACTCTAATGTCATGTTCAGCTGATTAATATTGTCTAATGAACACTAAAAAAATCAAATGATTTTTTTGTTTTAATGTTACAGGCAAAACGAGACTTGCTCAAGGTAAGATATTGATCTCGTATTTACTGAATTTTTCTACGGATCGACAAGTACCGTAAGCACCTCACAAGTTGGCTCCAGATTTCAGAACATAGCAGTTTGACCTGTCTACCGACACGTCGAGATGAAAGATTCAGGAGAACAATAAAATGGAGCAGTTGATGAATAGAGGACATTTCAGAACGTGCACCAAGCACCTTGCTTCTTGGAACTTCACTAGCTCCTTAATGATTCGACTTATGATTTTTCCCATTACCTCAAAGATACGCACAGTTTTGCACATATCATACTCGATAGGCACCGTCCCGAACTGTTGTTTTTAAAGATTCACAAATATTTTGAGAAGTTTGGAGATAATTTGTGTCATAGGATAGACGTCATCGGATGCTAAATCATTACCTATATAATTGATATTGGCCTAATAAGTTAGTGTAGCAAGTTTGATTGCAGTTGTTTGAACAGTTTCAAAGAAAAAGGTCATGGGCACTTTATGCCCCAACCTGAAAAATCCCGTGTAAAATAAGATAAGCTATCCACTTATCTAAGTTTGTAAAATGCTTTGCAATCATATCCTATCTTATTTTGTGTTGTTCTCTTTTTAGCTGTATCGTCTGAGATAAACTCAACCTTTTACAGCGTGTCAAGCTCCGACCTCGTTTCAAGCTGGGTTGGCGAGAGCGAAAAGTATGTGCTCAGATTGCCAACAAGCAATAACCTCTGTACCAGACCTACTGGGGGTGTGGTGGGGAAAGGGTTAAAGAGGATTCACTTCAAACCGTTTTGGCAATAAATTCTATCATGATGTTAGCAGCACACGAACTGCACTATGAATATGTTTGTTACCTAATGCCTCATGATAGTAATAGTTACTGACGTAGCTGAACTATTTTTTCTACAATTAGTGAGTGTGTCACCCAGACTACAAGAGCTAAACGGCACAACGCAATACTTCTTAAATTTACACGTTGTCGTTATAGAGCGGTACATTTAAGACAGACTTAGCCGGAAGCTTAGCATTTATACCGCGGAGTAAACAAACTGAA
>JAOBRG010335041.1:0-15246 GCA_027574985.1 Umimayanthus nakama
TGTTGTCAGTCTTGCATTCCTTCTCAATATTTCGAGAGAGTCCCACTGTAGGTGTTGCAGCATGTTGGTCACACTCGGTTTTAGTGCTCACTAGTACCATTTTAAACAGATTATTAATGTTTTTTAATTTATCCCCCTTTATATTGCAATTTTTTCTGCCTCGTTAGCGGGTGGAAATTACTTTATTTTGGACCTTACTGTTGTACATAAAGCCTAAAGGGTTTACTGGTTGATGTCTTCTTTGCAGTACCGGAAGCTTCTCCTAAAAATATCACGTCGTACAGTCCCAATTCGACTACCCTAGTCGTATCGTGGAAAGCTTTGTCTGAAGAAGCGATTAATGGTATCTTACTAGGGTACAAAGTTCACTGTAAACCAACAGACAGTTATGAGGCTGCATTTAGGCATCGAAAACGAAGAAGCACATTGAGCACAGCAGTATTTTTTAGAAAAGTTGACTCTAAGACTACCTCCACTGTGATAGCTGGCTTGGAGAAATTCAGTCGATACTGTGTGCGTGTTTCGGCTTTTACAGCAGCGCCTGCTCAATATTTACTACCGCAGAGGATAGTAAGTAGCCTTCAACTAAGGGGATTTGCCTTTTTTGGTTTGGGGATGTGTGTGAAAGCAACTAAATTGTGCACTTTTTTCACTGAGACCAAAAATTAGTTTTATATATCCATTTTCAAAACAAATGTGGAAATAGATGCCATATTTCATTATAGATAAAGCAACGCGTAACTATAAATAAGCCAATGAAACGTGTATCCACACGGAAAAACTCCATCAACTGAAGTGTTAGAAAAAGAGGACGATAAAAAAGGATTCTAAATGGAAAATAAGGAAACCAATCGAAAATGATGCCTGATAAAGTATATGCAACATATCCAGGTGATGTAGTTCCGGCACTTGTATGGCTACTATCTTGGACATATTGTTGGAAAATGTATAAACAAACAGCTTTGAATTTGAATGGAAGATATTTGATTCCCAACATTTTGGTGAAAAAAAAAAGACAAATTATTTATTTTCAAATCGTAGTACATACACTAGTATACAATATATCCGACATCGATACATTTTGGGAAATGTAGGAGCTCGAATCTTTACATGTTGGTGCCCAACATCACAACGTTGGAAGATTATGTAAACCCAACTTTTAGAAGAAGTGTATTGTACGCAACGCGAGCTTCTTACTTATCACCCCACCTCTATTTGCTTCACAAAGGAAGAACAGTTTTATATGTAACAAATTCCTAAGTGTAAAAAGCTTTTTTTCCTATACGAAATTAACGTTTGTTTTAAATTGTTAATTGAAACAAATTTCGCAGAACTGCAAACATCGTTTCTGTCTGGCAAATAATACTATGCTAGGGTTCTTGTGAAGTAGTAGCAACCTTCAGTCGAGATTCATCATACAAACTTAACTTGTTTAAGGTTTTGACTTATATGATTCATTTTCAACCTCAGTTCCAAGCAGACCACCGGACAAGATAGCTGCCCAGAGTACGAACCCAACCTCTCTCACCGTTTCCTGGCTACCTGTTTTGCCCAAACACGTCCATGGCATTCTACAAGGATATAAAGTGTTCTACAAGAACTTGGACATCGCGCCCATCCGGGAGAATGTAGTAACAGTTAACAGCATTACAATGTCTGTTGTACTCCGTAACTTGAATAGCAGCTCCGAGTTTTGTATCCGAGTTTCAGCGTTCACTCGTGTTGGAAATGGTCCCAAGAGTGAGTGTGTTTTTGCAACAACTGATCAAGGTGACTAACTTTAAAATGAATGAATAACCTGACAGCATAAGTTAAATACTGCGATCTACGTTGTAACTTACCGGCTAATACTTTATATCATTTTTTTAAATGGCAAAGATACTTCGCCCGTGCTGATTGCACGGCTCTTTAGCGGTCTTGAGTTTTGTTAATGATCAACATACAAGCATAATCAGATGTGCGAAGTAAAGATTGTCCATTTGTACGGTAATATTTTTGGTGTTTAAGAAACTATTAAAATGTTATTAACCTCGAAGGTTCAGTGTTTACAGCATAACAGAATTTCAGCCTTAACACATCAAGGCCTCAGTTTGATTTTTCTTTAGAGACCCTATTATATTTATTATAATAATTGTTATAACTATTGTTATAATTAGTATTTTTATTTGCTATTATTTTTAAAAGGATAATCATTGTTTCGTACTGTGAATGGGTATTTTTTAGCAGAACACGTTCACTACAAAGTGCGACGGTTATCAAAATTGCGACAGTACAACCTTCCTAAGAGGTTTTTCGACCTAAAATTTGACGCTCAGAAGCAGTCAAAATGAAATTTTCAGTACCTGTAGTCCGATAATGAGCCCATCTTTTGACACTGACTGGACGACAACATCAGTTTTCACTTAATATGTAAAGTAAATCCCCTTGGTTTATTTATTACAGTAAAATTAGCTTGGTCGTTCACGATTTAATTCAAAAAGACTTTTGCTCAAGAAACTCAGACATATCAGTTTTTTCTTAAATTATGCAAATATTGCTCAAAGGCTTAAGTTCGGACAAGATTGAAACAGATTATACATGTTGATTTGAATTTCAAGTCCCTTGCATTGGATTAAAAATAAACTCATAGAACAGCGCAAAATTCACTGATCTAAAGCTAGATTTGACAAAGTTGTTTGTTAGGGTTTTTAAAAAAACACTGTTTGATAAATACCGTTCAATACCAAGATATATTTCAGGGAATCATCAACCAACGTTTTAACTTTGAGTGCAGCTGTTTCGTATAAAACTAATCCTATCATCACAACTTTTACATGATTAAACTTACAGAAAGAAAATTTGAGTACTCTTGTAAACAAGCATTGTTTCTCCTTTTATTAGTACCAAAGAAATCGCTGACTAACGTGACAGCATTCAGCCACATGAGTGATTCATCCATTTCCGTCAGCTGGTATCCTCTGGCGGAGAAGCATATTGGGGGGAAACTGGTGGGGTATCGCCTCACATTCAAGGCAATATCGGAGGCAGGGAAAACTCTTTCGAACACTACAGCTTATTCAATGAATGTGTCCGCAAACACAACAGAGGTGACGATAGAAGGGCTTAACACATACACTCGCTATAGAATTCAGATTGCGCCTTTTACGCGAGCTGGGCCTGGAAACTACAGCTACAGTTTGGAAGCAGGTAATTGCAATCTTTACACAGATTGGATCACAAAACTCTAATTTTATACACGATACGGAGATAGTGCCCAGAAACACAGTCGTTTGACCAATTAGGACTCAATATCATAACATCCATGGTCACCCATAAAAACAACGTGATAAAAGCAGTTCAAAGACAATCTAATTCCTACCTAAAGAACAGGGATTAAATGGGAAACAAAAAGTCACAACAAGAAAAAAAAAACATCATTCATTTAACAAACATCTGACCTTTGGCACCCGTGAACTAGAACCCAGTCACCCTCTGGTGATGAAAAATATTATTAATGCCGCTGCCAGCGGAAAACAACACAATTCGTTGGATTTGTCTGTTAACCACCAATTAGGTCTAAGTTTTCTTCTGTAGACTGCAAATTGAGCACTAGGAAACTAGTTTTGAAAAACTGTGCTTTTTTTCTGCGTGGGCGAGTACGCTGAATGAGTGGGTTAGATCAACAAAAAGTTGAAATAGTACGTTTTTTTGCCTGTGAAATTTTGTGTTTAGCTGACGTTTTCGAAACGTCAGCCAAACACCATATTCCAAAGGCGAAAAACATACCATTTGAACTATTGTTGATCAATCCGATGTAAATTGAGCAAACAACGTTTTTCTAATAAATATACTGCAAGCCTAATAAGGGTGGACTAAAAATCGATGTGCAAAGCTAGAAAAAAAAATTATTTGTTTCCTATCAATTTTTGATAACACAAACCAAGCTCGATAAAAGGGACTGACTATTTATTTAAAAGACCTCCACTGTTAACATAAAACTTATGGCCTCTATAAAGATAAAACACTGCTCTTGATACTTCTCAGTTTCTCCATTTCTTACGTTTTTTGGAAATGATTGATAGTTGATAACAGCGTTATAGTGCAGCTTGATTTAAAAAAAACACCGATAAAACAGATTGATGCAATGAAACTTGAATTATAAAACAGAGAAAAAGTAATCTATTAAGGGATCCTATACAAATAAATCTCACTGATTGTTATTTTTACCAGATTCCTTGGTTATTCTCTTTAAATAATGAAATATTGTATTTTAATGAATATACCCAGCCTGTATTACTTTTATTGTTAATGTTACTAACTGAAACTGTTTTGTAAGCTTTAATGGTGCCTTGTTTTGACAATATGCGAACACTTTATGTCATGCAAGCAAAGCCAACCGTTACTGTTACTTTTACTGCTGTTAAACGTTTATCATTTTCTTTTAACAGAAACCTGCCGATGTCCTTCATTCTTCACCACAAACTGGTGGTCAAATCCTCCTTATTCTATCAGCTCAAACAGTTCTCAGAGCAAGGGAATATTTGCTGATATTCTTGAAGAAATGATAGTAGAAACCTGCAAACCATGCCACAGCAGATCAGTAGTCGCCTACACCACATCTGGTCTTCCTAACTCTACTGCAATTAAGAGACATTTACATGACGTCATATCTGCTCTGAGTTCCAAAACACATATGAGCTTTCCATTGGTAGTCGAAAAACTGGATAAAGAATTCCTCAAGTCGCATGTGTTCATACGGGTACTTGAAATTCCCGGAGTTGCCCTTATAACAGTTGAAAGAACTGTCGAAGTATTATCACGAGTTGTCGCCTACTCTTTGTTTAGCTGTTGGCCACTGTTTGTCCTGAATATATCGTTTGCAGTTGTTTCGGGAATATTGATATGGGCATTGGTAAATACCACTTTAAAATAACAAATACTACTGCAACTTCTACTTTTCTACTACAACTACTACTACTACTACTACTACTACTACTACTACTAATAATAATAATAATAATAATAATAATAATAATGATAATTAATATTGTTATTATTATTATAACAATATTGAATTAACCCTCGGAAATCCAAGCTATCTACTGTTTCAAGTTTGCCCAAGGGGGGGTCATTTGGACCCCCCCTAAAATTTTCGAAACGGCTGCACATAAAAGATCAGGCTTTTGCATAGAAGTAGCTTTTGGTTTGCTAATTACTTTCCATTACAACTATCAAGTTTTAATTAAGAGCTGTTACTATGGCAACGGTCGTTTCACAACATGTCCGCCATCTTGGCCGCCATCTTGGATTTTTCAAAAAATTTTATTTTACGGAAAACTGAAGCAAGTTTTACTGGGATTAGTAGAAAACATGTATTTTCAGACTAAAATAGGAATATAATTGAGAATAGAGCCTGAAAGAAGAAATGAGATCCATTTTTCCATAAAAATTACAGTTTTTCATTTCAAACTTTAATTTACATAATTATTACGCACTAATTAAATATGATAACATCATCCAATTAACATCAAAAAATGTGCTCATTATTATACTACAGGTACCGAAAGTTTCATTTTGATTGCTTGAAAGTTTTAAAATTTAGATCGGAAAAACCTAAGGGAGGGTCCATTTGACCCCCCCCCCCCTTAGACTTTCGAGGGTTAATAACAATAACAAAAATAATAATAACAATAACAGTAACAACAACAATAATATCAATAACAATAATAATAATATGAGTAATAATAATTGGTAGAGGTAATAGGACTGAACGAAGTCCCATTTGTTCGGTAATCATTATGAGTAACAAACAAAAATGGATAAGCGCAGAGCACCAAATAACTTGGTTTCATAAGTATTAAACAAAAACATATATATAATTGGACGACGCGAGGTTCCATTACAATTCAGCTATAATTAGTTCAATTCCAGAATATGAAGGGAAAAAAATTCAAGTACTATAAAGGTAGAGAGTCGGATGATACTTTATTCCGGCAAGTTTATTTGTGTGTTGTATTCATGTTTTCTATGAATGTTTCAGTGTTTGTTCCAAATGTATAATCACTTAAAATATTTCTTCATTTCTGCAAATGTACCGAAAAGAATCTTGACTTCATTTTTGTTTGCTTTTTTGGTGTTTTCTGGTGTGGCTTTTTAAGTAAAGCCATGTCGGGTCGGCAAGCCTCGCCGCCATTTTAAATTGTTGGTGCTGAAGTAAACACTTTCAATTTTGATTTCGCTGCAGTTTCTCAGTGGTAGGCTGCTGTAATTCATAGTAACTTTATTCTGCTGCTGATTGGCCATAATTAAAATTGATTTAGAAAACTCTCTCATAACAGATGACTGATAGAGCGTTGAAGAGGGTAATAATACCTGAGGAAATTGTAATCTTTATAATAATAAAAAAATAATAATAGTATTAATAAGCATAATAGAAACAATAATATTAGTAATGGTATCAATAATAATGTTAATAACCATAATGATTGCCTTGAAAAAAGGTAGTAATGACAGATATAACTATATGATAAATTTGTAAAAGTAAAAATGGTGGATAATATCAAGAATACAAAAGGCAAAAGTCGCATAAACTTTTTCTATTAATATACATGCCGCTTAAACCGAATTACTAAACAAAGCTTTTTTGGATTGGTTTTAATGATATGATGCATTTCAACAAAACGGAAGTAATCTTCGATTAAATCTATATACCTGAAAAACGAAAACTTAAATAACTAGAAGTAAAAATCTAGCAAAAAAGCATTTTCGGTGTGTCTTACTTATGCTCATCATTTTCAAGTTAAAATTAGTTGACACATGATCCAGTCTTAATTGATCAGTGGGGGTTTGTTGCTTACGAGTTCTTTACAGCAATTTACTTTCACATACTGAAAAGTATGTGTAATCGACTACAAATGACTAATTAGTATTCATGATAAGATGTTTTACAGGATTCAAGGGAAAACTCTCAAGATTATCCACGACCTTTTCTTAAGGGCGCGAGTGAGGGCTTTTGGTGGTCCTTTGTCTCTATGACTACAGTTGGGTAATTATAACATTATTTTGTTCACAGGTAGCCCAAGCTAACTTTTCTTGTTCTGCAACTTATCTAGGTTTTAGGCAAACGTATCTACGATGTTCAATTTGAGTCCCTCCATTTGAGTCCAAACCAATCAAAAAACTTCATAAACACAAAAAACATGAAGAAAACGGTAATTTTTATTGATTATAAAAAGGAAAAGTTGAAACTTTCTATACCTTTTCCTTTAAACCGCGATATATCAGTAACCGAACACCGTTTAAGTTAACTTTCCATATATGTCTGTAGCTTGGGCTAAATGTGTGTTGTTATTGTTAGTTTAATTATAACTACTAAGACATTTATTACTAAAGGTTGATTCCCCTATAATCTAAACGATCGACGACGTCTGATATACAGCTACTTAATTTCTTTCATTTAAAGCAACTGGATGAAATTGACAATAACAATGACAACTACAACCCTATCAAAAATCCACACAAAAACACGCACGTTAGCGAATCAACAATAACAAGAATGATGACAACAATAAACGAAATTAAATTAATTAAAATAACAGTAATAAAAAACATACTACTACTACTAATAATAATAATAATAATATTGATATTAATAACAATAATAATAGTAAATAAAAGTAATGATAGTTTGAATAAAAATGGTAACAACAATCTCTTTATATTAATAATGTCAATAATAATGATTATGATAATAACTAGAAACTATTTCATAGCTAAAACTGATCGTCGAAATTACTGTAAAAGATTATTTTTTTTTAATCTGTTCTATTGACATCTCGGGTCAAGTTCACAAGTCCAGCTAGTAAGCATAGTTACATTTTATGAAATCCCCTCAAGTCCTTATAAAACAACAATAATCATAATAAAACTAAAATAATGTTAAATAATGTTAACAATAAACAACTAAAATGGACATGTTTGGCAGGAATGAAAACGTGATAACTTCTAATTTAAATGGTTTGAAGCTGTTGATCTAAATCATTCTGGAACAAAACAAGCTGCAAGACATGTGGAATTTGATTGATTAAGTTATTTCATCTGTATCGATTCACTAGAGCTCAGACTGTTGTACATTGTTTTAACGCTTAAACCTACATTTTACAAAACTCAAAGTAAATAAGTATCTGACTGAACTATAGTTGATTGTCAAAGAGCAACTATATGAAAAAAATGATGTCAACTAACAATATATACATCACTATATTTTCCCCTAGATATGGCGATAAAAGTCCCAAGTCCCTGATTGGACGCCTTTTTGCTATTTGTTGGTTCCTCGTTGGATTGGTTATGACGTCATTACTTGTGGGAGCAGTTACGTCATCCCTTACCAAAACAGTAATTCAAGAAAGAGCAAGTGTTGGGCGCGGACTCAGAGTAATAATTCTAATTATTTATATTATTGAAAGTGCCTTCCTAGCTTGTTCCTGCTCTTGAATATGTTTCCAACTTTGTCAGAGTGAAAGAGTGATCAGCATATAGAAAAACAACCGGAAAGGAGAAAAAGAAAAAAGAGCTTGTATGACGAACGGAAAAAAATTATGAAAACAAGTTGGAGTGGGGGAAATTACGAGAGCAAAAAATCCCTACCAGTAATATTACTAGCTGTAAAAATACAGAAGTTATGAAAAAAAAAGAAATTGAGAATGTAAACTAATATGTACACACTAATATACTATAAGGATTATTATATTCCCCTACATTACTTGTTTGACTCAGTTCAAATTGACCAGTTTCATAAAATAGCGCAGTGACAATAAATAGATACTTGAAGTCCGACATGTCAAGCTCCAAGTGTTCATACACTTACTGCCATGTTTCCCACTGGCCTCGACTCACAACGTTTGTGTATGGTCACAGGAGTGTAGTATGAAACTTTGATAGTTTAGTCAAGTGTCGTGAAAAGGAAGCAAAATAAAAAAAAGGCTACTTCATGATGAAATCGCTGCTCTGTTGTTGCTTTGAAAGTTTGCACCAGAGCGAAATTCTTAAGAAAAACAATATCAAGTGTGGTATACTCGTTATTAGTTGTAACCGCATCCAGTCATATTGACATTTCTCTTAAGGACTGAACAAGTTAAAATCGGAGCATACAGAAGATGATTATTTATAGTAATCTCTTGGTTGGAAGAAATTGGATAGGGGCTGCTATGAGTTTTTCAAAGAGGGACCCCACCTCGCAGCGAAGGAATTTATTTAAGGTTACCGTTCACCTTCAGCGGTGTTTTCAGTTTTCCGTATGTAACTCCGTTAATACGCATCGAATACCAACAAACCTATATATCAATGGAAAGCTTATAAAATTATCTAATAAATAGTGAAAACATTGTTTAAAAGTTTTGGTTTATAAACGAATGCGAGCATCACAATTCAAACTGTTTATTTCTCTTCTAGATGTCAATGCGGCTGTTAGTTTTAATTTCAACCATTTTATAGTTTGTTTGTGAGATTCAGCACAATTTTTACTCCAAATCTGTCCTGGCGATTTTCAACTAAATGTGTCGTTAATTTTCTAAAGGTATTTGAGAACAAGTTCCTTATGTGCAGCATACAAAACTGCCCTGACTGAGTCATAAAAAAACTAATGGGAGTGGAATTTCAAAATTCGCCAGAACGGTTTTCATCTCCAACTATTGTTTTATGACCTTGCCAAAATTGACGGCATGAGGTTAAAAATTGGGGGAGCATTGATCCTTTACGTTGTCGCAGTTTTAGCCAAGACATGTCTCGAGAAATTCACTCCTAAATTACGCCGCACGTCATACAATTTCACTTCCGGTAAAAACTCTCGTTCGTCATATCTCGCAAACTATTAGACGTACTGAAAAACAGTTTTTCTTACTAGAAGTTCATTTAATGTATTTTTATTTTCTGTAAAAATCTCAATTTCGAAATTTTGAGCGGTTCCAACGTGAACGGTATCCTAAAAGGGAAAAAAAAAACACGTAAATTTGAATTGTTAGTCTAAATTTCGTCAAAATCTTAGTTGCAATCCAGAAAAATGTAGATTTGAATCATAGCAACACAGTACCATAGTTGATAAACATTTATCATCCTTTATAAAAGCTTTTGGAGATATTTTTGGGACATATAAAGATTAGTGACTGGGTCGATTCTTATCTTTTTGAAAGGCTGTTTAGATTTATGGAATTCAGGTTACAATAAAGTTAATCTTTAAAGAAAAAAGGACAATGTGGCTCCTTGGATTAAAGCACAAACTTGAATAAAACTTATAAACAGACACCATTGATAATAATATGACATCAGTCGTTTAGTTTTCTTAAAATATCACTGAAATTCATACTATATTTAAAGTACAAACTATCATTTTCTCACTTATTAATTTTACAGATTGGATCGGTGACAAACTCAACAGAACAACAAGTATCTTCACAGTTAGTAAGAGAAGGAAACGTTGGTAAAGGTTCTTTAAGCATTTTTTTAGGCAATTTCAGTGTGTCAAGGGACGGGGAAAACCCCTCGAATTTTTTTGAGTTAAAACTTTTTTTCCAAATCTTTTTAGTAACCGTTACTTATTAGTTAGCATGTTTTTGAAGTGACTCTGACATGATCACCCTTTAGATGATTAAAAGTTATCTGTAGCATCGAAAGTTATTTTAAACTTTACCGAAAAAACTATAACTAGTTAAGTTGCTTTTTCTTTAAACTATTAATTCGCAAAACAAAGTATGTAAGGTTTTATAATTTTTAGTGGTCGTGGTACCCTGATTAAATGTTTTTTTAAAAAGCAAACTGGGGCAAGTCGTTTAAAATGCCAGAGTTCTCACAAAACAAGCAAAATTTAAAAAAATTACGTCATTCTATATTCTTTTACTCTACCGCAGCAGCGGTCAAATTAGGACGTGACTTATCGAAAGTGCATAACCGATTGACAATCATGCCAAATTTCTAGTAAGGCCATTGAGCATATTGAAAATGGTGAGGGAGGGGGTACAATGAACCACCCCCTTAACCATATGTTATTATAAAAGTGTTCACAATTGGCCAAGAGGCTTGACCGTTTAAAGGTTAAGGCTGTCAATTTGTTTATAATTTATTTTAAGTAGTGGAGTTTCTAACAGACTAATCTGATTGCACGATGCCAAGATTTTTGGAGGGACTTTAAAAGTAGGCTGAGACGCCAGCTTCTCTTTCGTCAACTATCTATATCATTTACAATGGTCGATTTCAATTGTGACTTTATACCAGTAAAAACAAGATGAATGGCGCTGAATCGAATTGTTGGCCGGAAGATAGAAACATGACTCTTAAATGGTAGCAGTTACGGGCTCAAGTGTGAACTTTATTCTTGAGATCAATAAAAAACAGTAAGTTTCTTTTGTTTAAAACATTGTTTCTTTACTACCAAATAAAAACAGTTCGTCCCCTTTACTATTACTGTTAAAAACATTGACTGAGAAAAGTGAAGATATATCATTGAAGGGCCCTGTTACACTGTGCAATTTTCTCTGCAATTTGGCTTGCAATAGCATTACTGGAGTGTAACATGGATTTTCCCGCAGTCTTTTTGTTGCGCGAGGCGTTGCACGAAGTAGAGCTCAACTCTACTTTTCGCAACGGATTGCAGCAATTAGCAACACCATTGCACAGTGTATCACCCCTCCAGCAACTTGTCTCGCAATTTTACGGCAGTTTTAACAAGGGCACGTGCGCACTTTTCTTGGTTTTTTTTTCGTTCTGAAGAGCACTGCGAGACAAGTTGCTGAGAAAATCGCACAGTAAACTTCGGCAACTTGCAACGCTACATTTCCAACTATTGCGAAACAAGTTGCTAATAAAAATTGCGCGGTGTAACAGGGCACTAAATTTACATATAAAAAGCGGAAAATGTTTGGTTTTGTTCCAGAAATACAAATACGCTGTTTGGTTTAAGATTGATTTTGAAAGAACAACGAGGCTCGAATTTGGCCTTACATATAAAAGCAACGTAAGAACAATCTAGGCAAAGTTTACTTTTCTTAACAAAATTGTTTCATATTCCTCAAACTCAACCGTATCAAGCGGTGAATTACTCCAAATGCTGAGATTATCGAATTGCAAATGCGATTTACTTTTATTTTGCAATATATTACAAGTTATTTCTTACTGTTTTTGTTCTCTTAAAAACGAGAACAGCTTAAGAACAATTTAGGCCGAAGTTTCCAAAAAAAGTTAGAACAATGAGGCTCGGTCAAAATTTACTGTTTCTCTTTTGTAAAAAAAGCGTGTAAACAGACATCAACTATAACACTAACAATTTAAGGCGCAATTGTAACATTATATTAAACGTTTACTGATGAAATCGGTGTGAACAATGTCGGAATCCAAAATCAACTCTTGAACGAGATTAAAGAGATAAAAAAAGTCACGAGAAGGGACATTAAAGAAAAATGAACAATCACAAGATTTCTTCCCCTGTCACTACTGCAAAACGGGAATTTACGCCGCCCTTTGTTTAGCTACGCAAATCATCTACATGTACTCCCGGGTAATGGACGTTGCCTGGAGTGCGTTCGATCGACCATATTCCGTCTATTCCGAAATAAGAATGTTTCAAAATTATCTCCTGAGTGGCAGAACAATCAATATTCAATTAATGGTCTGGGTGAGAGACATAACTAGGTTGTGCTCTTTTCATAACTTGACACGTGACCATTTTCGATTGAACGAATATGATTTTTTTCTGTTTATTCCTATTCCGGAATACAGTTAATCGAACGTACTCCTAGTAGCCAGATATAGCGAACCAGTCCGGTTGTTTGAAACATCAGCTAACTGAACTTGTATGTAACAAGACTTCTTATCTACCTAGGTGAAAGCTTTAACAGTTATAGTGACTTGGTAAAAGCTCTGAGGAACAATAGACTGGATGCAATTGTGATGGATGTTTATGTGGCAGCATATCGGAAAGATCTGTTAGCGGGGGACTGGTACAGAGTAAGCAAGATAATCAACCACAGGTTCACGTATGGGGTACTGCTTGCTGGAGACGCTGTGAAGCTGCAACAGCATTTTAGAGATTATGTGTCAAGCATCAACATGAAACCTTTGGCATCCATCAGAAAGAGTGAAACGGAACAGAACAAGGTTATAATTATTATTTCTTCTGGTAACGAAAATCAAAATATATGTTTTTCTTAACTAAACGACTAGAACCAACACTGCAATGTAGTAATATAAAATATATCTGGTCTAGCTCAATTTATCCTTTGGTTCAACTTGGATTCGCACCCGTTCAAAATTTTATGAACTGTAGCACACTCTTTTGATTTTTTTACAGATCTTTTTAGCTGGTACAGCTTATTTTTTTAAACCGGTACATTTTTAAGGGCTGATATTGCAGTACATAATTTTTTGGTATTAAGCTGCTTTAATAATTTTTGTTAAACGATTTGAAGTGGTTATGATAATGATTTTTCTGGATTAGGGTTAGGGTTAGATATATAATTTTAATAATTTGTTTTAATATATTATTTCAATACATGTATATTTATTCTGTGGCACAACTGGTGAAGAGCAGGACTCAGAAACCAAAATAAATGGGTTCAAACCACTGAGTAGACAACAGGATAGTTGATTATAGTAAGGAGAAAAATTCTAAGAGAGTAGTTATACCTCAAATTTCAGACAAAGCCACTAGCTATTGAGCAGAAGCAATCCATGCCGGGGTTTCTGAACTCTTCCACAGAGCTTTATCGACTGACGGTGCTGGTGTTCTCGTTGCTGCTCGGCGGCAGTGTGTCGGCAGGTTTGACGTATCACTACTGCTACTTCAAGAAGAAGCGAAGAATTACCATCTCAGTAGGTAGGCAATTAAAGAATACCGAAAGAAACTAAAGTAGCAACTAATCATCAAGGGGATTTCTAAAATGTGTGTAGTTAAACAAATGCTCCTGACCAATAACGTAATATGTTAAACTGAGCCATCTAAAAGTGACACAGTTAAAAAATGTGTTCTATAAGTTAATTATTCAATACAAACAAACGCAGAAGGAAAATTAACAAATCCAAGAAACACACAAACAGACAGACAAACAAAGAAAATCGAGGTAAAATGTAAAAAAATAATTGATCATGAGTTTGGTGAATCAATTCTTGTAATTCAGCATTAATTTTTGCTGACAAATACAGCGTTATCGTTGGTTAGATGCCAACACCTGGTTTTCTTCGAAAGGCAAACACCAGTTAGCATGATTTTCCAAGAGCAGCTCTTGGTTTGGATGTAAGAGCCAATCGTACTTTATGAATGTTTTAGTGACGTTACAAAAACTGATACATTTTATGTGTTTTCATGGCCTTCAAAGTGATACAGTTCTTAGGTTTCAAATCTACCTGAAAGTATCCCATTTTGCGTCAATTTTCCCCATACGGCAAGTGTTTTGTTATCATGCAAACAGTTAGATTCGTGACCGTATCACTCAATACAAAATAACAATTGATGCAGTTCACTTATTAAGTATTAAACTAAGAGCGATTCGTGACTTCGCTGTTCGACGTCTTTTACCGCAATGTGTGATGACAAAATCAAGATGGCAGAGCTTTTGTATGGTCAGTAAATAATGCCTCATGATACTTGAAGAAGGGTTCTGGACCAATTGTGACAGGATAAAACCCATAAAGATTACGTCAGCTTTAAACTTTTTACCACCCAACCCGTTTTGTTCTGTTTGATCCGTTTTATGCTCCCCGGGACCCCGTTGTTGCGGTTATCTTTGGAAATGAGAAGAAAAATGGCGAGGAGGAAATGAGAAGGAGGAGGAATTAAGGAGAAGGAGGAATGAAAGCTAAGGAAGAATATGAGGAGAAATAAAAATAAAAAGAAAGAGAAAAAAGTGACGCGAATGACGTAATGATGAGGAGGAAAATGAGGAATAAGAGGAGAAAATGAGGTTGAGGAAGAAAACTGAAGTGAAGGAGGAATAGAGGGCGATGAAAAAAAATGGCCAGAAAATGGGAAGAGGCAATTCTTTCTGAATCTAGTGTAATTTTTTATCTTCAAACGTTATTTGTGTTAAAAAAGTAGAAATGTGACTTCATTGTTAGTGTAATCTAATCCATTTTCTACATAAACAAATGGATTTAATCAACAAAAGTTGATATGGTAAGTTTTTCTCCGGTGGGATATAGTGTTTAGCTGACGTTTCGAGCGTTAGCCCTTCGTCGGAGCAGTCGGGGTTCTATTTTGTTGGTTTCTGGAACCTACGTAATGAT
>JAOBRG010335052.1:0-15244 GCA_027574985.1 Umimayanthus nakama
TTACACCATACCTTACTTTATTTTACTTTACTTTACTTTACTTTACTTTACTTTACTTTACTTTACTTTACTTTACTATGCTATACTATACTTTACTTTATTTTTCTTTACTTTACTTTGCTTTACTTTACTTACTTTACTTTGCTTTACTTACTTTACTTTACTTCACTTTACTTTTTTTTACTATACTTTACTTTACTTTACCTACTTACTTTACTTTACTTTATTTTTCTTTACTTTACTTTACTATCACTTTACTTTTTGACTAGCCTTGCTTTCCTTTGCTTTTACTTACTTTACTTTATGTTAATTTACTTTAGTTCTTGTTTTACTTTTATACTAACCAAACCAGGTTGTGCAGACACGCATGCATTATTCTAGCTCTTGCAAATGACTTGTAATTTGCCTTAGAGTTATTGCTTGTTTAACAGTGAAACATTGGGAAACGATGTGATTTCTACTGTTGAAATGGAAGGAGAAGGGCATCAAGTTGAAGACGAAAGTAAATCAGACATGGAAGAAGAAGACAAAGAGACAGAAGAAGATTCTGAAATACCATCTGATGAAAACTTAGAATTCAACGAAGAAATGTTTGAGGACGCCACGGTATTCCCAAAGTACATGGACGAGATTATCAGAGCTTATGTAAGAAAGTGCATTGAAACCCTTAAACAAGACAAGAAAAAGGAAGAAGTGATTGTAGATAAAGAGTTCCCTTCCCTTAGCGCCTGTACTGTACCGAAACCCAGAGATCCGGCTTTAAAAACATTTGCAAGTGCTGTGGCAAAATCGTCTTTTGACCGGTTAAGTTGCGATGCCGACTATGAAATCAGGTACAGCAGAATAGACAGTAGTAGTTGTCGTAATAAAAAAAAGATAGTAATTATAATAATAATAATGACAATGACAGTAATAGTGATAATAATGGTAGTACTAATAAAATCGTTATGTGATATACACTTAGCTACTAAGTTAACATTGATCTAGTTACTTTTTTACATGCCTACCACGCAACATGAACACAAATTAAGAAAATAATATATAGGCCAGGAACTTGCTACACTGCCAAAAAATGGATGAGTTCATCAAGGTTATCGATTCTCTTGCCTGTGAGAAGGTTCCTGGAATTGACATTGTTTCACCAGGAATCGTAAAAAATTGGAAAAGAAGCACTTACTGTATGCAGTGTTTTCATGTGCCGCTTTGCTTTTAGTGGGAAAGCGGTTGTGTTCCACAAGATACATTTGTGCGCGATGCCACCATCTTCACTTTATACAATGCAAGATCAAGGAAGATGATGGGAAAAGTGTTTGCACGTGTTGCCGTGAGTCGTCCGCAGTGTTTTGCCTCACGTGTCTCCTCGAGTCACAGTGCGGGTTCAGTTCTGGCAGGTCAATAGTTTTAGGAATAGGTTTGCATACGGGAAGCGTATGTAAAAGCGTTCAAAATGCATAAAGTGTTTATCCGGATATTTAGTTTTGACAAATGTAACGCATGAAACGCATCAACAAGAAAAGGGTCTCCTGAAGCATGTCAGAGAGACTAAAAATTACTCGTTGATTTTGTCCAAGTTTCACGCTATTTGTAGATGGTAGTTCGATAATCTTTTCACCACATGCAAACTAGGATAGTGTTTCAAGAGAAAAGCTATCAAAAGAGGCGAGAAATTGAACTGAGCGAAATGCCGCATGACGTTTTTCCAATGAAAATCTCGAAATTTTGGCTTCTGCGCCTGCTCCCCTCCCCAAAACAAATTTGACAATAATCGAACACACTTTCCCTTAATCTATAGAAATTTGGCTTTCTAAAGCAACCGCAGTTAAAAGAAAATTGAAAGAAGAACATTCGAAAAGGAAAACCATTGTTGTCCATCAGATGCCTAGTTTTCTGCATTAACCCCTTTCTTGTTAACGGCGTAGGTATGTAAAGATACCCCAACGTTTCGGTCGAATATTATGTAACAAAATCTACAAACATGAGTCATGACCTACAAACATAAATATACAGCGATTTTTGTTTGATCTTGAAACTCCCGTTCAGTACATGTTTTGTTATCACATTACCGGTTAATATCATGGTTTAATTGATTTGTCCCTCACTGTGATTGTTGGGTAATGCGGAATATCATGGTCAATGAGATACCCCAACGTTTTGGTTGAATATTATGTAACAAAATCTACAAACATGAGTCATGACCTACAAACACAAATACTGTATACAGCGATTTTTGTTTGATCTTGAAACTCTCGTTCAGTACATGTTTTGTTGTCACATTACCAGTTAATATCATGGTGTAATTAATTTGTCCCTCACTGTGATTGTTGGGTAATGCGGAATATCGTGATCAACACAGATAACCACACCTCAGTGTCGAAAGTGAAAGATCGCTTACTTTCTTGATTTTTCAGACAAGTAAACGGACACATTGAAATCCGTCTTGTTAACTTGGGGTTCAAGACTACAAACTCCCCAGAAACACGTCGTCTTATTGCCACGTCAGACTGTCAAGAATACGTGGAGCCCGAGATTTTGCGGCGGCTATTGAGAGAGGATCCTTCAAGGTACATCGCCTGCAGCTTACGCATCAGTCCAGAACGAATGGCCTACGCAGAGGTTCAAGACACTGCCACTCCTGATATTCAGGTACTAATTCCTCTTTATTTAATTGGCTTGATTATCAAGTCCACTACGTGAAAGTTTGGTGTTTTATTCTTTTTTAACAAACGATATAGATGGTTTGTAGTGTTTTAACACTCAAAAAGTAACTGTACATTGGAGCTAAACTTTTCCAATTGAGAGCTCTTTTAAATAGAAAAGTATGTAAGACAGGTTTTGCACCAAACGTGCGTTGTGTTTGTGTGTCTTTTGGTGAATAAAATCATAACTTTAAAACAAAAATTGTTAGTGCTCGTGCGTACATTCACACGTACAAACCTCTAATTACTGTACGGTTGATAGTAATCGTTTGAGCGAATTAATGAGTTTCACAAACACTTATTTTCCTGAACAACTTAACCTACCACTTCTTTCTAGTTGTTAACAAATTGAAACGTTTAGAGACTAACACATACTGTGACTTGGTTACTTACATACCAGCCATTATTACAGATGGACAGATAGGAAACATATGGAGCTACAAACATAAAACAGAATCCGTGCAGTGTTTTTAGGGTACTTATGTCTTTTAACAAATTTATATGAAAATGAAGCAAGAAAAGTAATGTGTAATCATTCATTCAGTGTTTTATCAACTGAAAACGTTTTATAGTTAATTTATAAAACTTTTAACTAGTTTTAAACAACATCTTAATGAAACACTAATTTGTATAAACTGCTAGTTGCTCAACCTATCTTCCATTTTTAGAGTCCATTGGAGATTTGTTCAAGAACAACTTTTTTTAACAGACATAAGGTAACGATTTGTTTTTTTACTACTGAACAGATTAGAGGCTATGTTAGACAGGCTTTTGATCGGGACACAGTGGTAATCGAGAACGTCTCTACACATCAACCTACTGATGCCGATTCAAAACCAAGCCTTATTAAAGGGAAAGTTGTTGGTAAGTAATGCTGATGATCTTAAAGACGATGAAATTGTGTAATACATTTACTATAACACCCCTTTCATTTTTTATGGTATTTTTTTCCCAAAAAACATTTTTATTTATCTGTTGTGGCAAAGTTCGCCATGTTTAGCTACCAAATGTTCATTTAGCAATTGCGGCACCTTGTCCAAACAATGTCCGTAAGGCGTGTTTCGTAAGGCACAAGACATAAATTTATAGGACAATACCTAATACCACGTACATTTTTCACGCTACCAAAAAGTAGTTGAATGTCTATTAAGACCAACTGTTTTGATTCCAACGATGGCAATCTGCTTCAAAAATTAAGCCTCACTTGTAGAATCCTAGCGAAGCACGTGTACGTACTATTGTCCAAATTGAATCTAACATCAGCTCATCAGAATTACTGTATACCAACTTGCATGTCACGCCTTGCGTGAGAATAACTAACAATGAATGGGAACTGGTGAGTCGCCCTCTACTCTGAGAACGAAAGATCCCATTGGATAAAAACACAATACAAATAACCAAAACTTTTATTCTTAAACTAACTATCCGTAAAGAACATACAATAGCGTATTGTTAAAAAGTGTCAGTTATTGTAAATGTTTATATTGTTCAATGACCAATGAAATACTTCGTTCTCAGAGTAGAGCCTTACTGGAACTGGTAACTGCAAACCCTAAAATAGAAAAAATCATGTCTCAAATCTAGGTGTACTGGAACACATCATAAGTCCCCATGAAAGACAGTATGTCTGTTTTGCTGAAGTTGACAACCCGGCGCTCATGCAGCCGATCAATAAATCTGTAACCAGAATCGTGAACCTAACGGACAAGTGTTGCAACGATTTACCAATCTACAAGAAGGAGGGTCGGGACGGACGAGCAACCAAGGTGCGGATGATGAAACGGGAGAAGGTGCTGAGTGGAAACTACCTATTTGTGGTCCAGTTCTTACAGGTACAGTCAATCAGCTACTAGTATTTTCTTAGTTTGTGGAGAGCACAAGGTATATAAAACAAAAAGACTCAAACCCTCTACAATATTTTAGAAACAAAGCAAAATTGCCTGCATTTTATAAATTTCGAAAACTTAATTTGACCTGTTCATCTGTTGGTTTTGTATATTTATCATTTAAAGTAAAACGAGTGTAAATAAGAACATATTCCCCCGTTGTTTGTTTGACAGTGGAGGCCAGACTGTGCTTACCCACTGGGTATTGTTGTGAAGGCAATCAAAACCGGAGACAACGTAGCTAACAGCGTGGAAGTACTCTTTGCTGAACACGGGGTTAGAAGAGTATTTAGAGAAGAAACCCTAAAAGAAGTGAACAGGAAATACCCAGCCACGTGGCGCATTCCAGACAGCGAATACTGCCTTCGTGGCAAGGTATTACACAACGTTTTCACAATTGATTCTCCGACCTCCAAAGACCTGGATGATGCTCTCAGTGTTGAAGTGCTTCCCAACGATCATTACAAAGTTAGTGTGCACATTTCTGATGTAAGCTTCTTCGTTCAGCCCAACACAGAAATCGATAAAGAAGCGCTCACCAGATGTACGTCCTACTACCCACCACTGACAAAGAAGAGCTCCCCTTGTTCCGAAGACAACCCAGGCAACTGCAGCAACATCAAAACGTGCATCCCGATGCTTCCACCGCAGCTGAGTGAAAACCACTGCAGCCTTCTCCCAGACACAGATCGTCTTACTGTCTCTGTTTTCGTCACTCTGAATGGTGATGGTGAGGTTGTTGATAAGCCTGAAATTCGTAGAACAGTGGTGCATTCTCATTTTCGCCTGGATTACACAACGGTGCAAAGCATCATCACAGGAGTTGGTGGTGCATCTGGGGCTAATGTCACTGATTCTGCAAAAGAGGAGATCCTGCTTCTCAGTGCCCTTGCCCAAAAAAGAAGGAGAAAGCGCTTGGGTGACGCAGCGTTTAGTCGCCTTGTTGATCCAGAAGAAGACACAGCCGAAGCTCAGGAGTTGGTGGAAGAAATGATGATCTTGGCAAACATGACCGTTGCAAGATGTTTGCATGAATCCATGCCTGAGATTGCACCATTGCGAGTCCAACTTCCTCCAAAAGATCATCGAGTTCAAGAATGGCTGCAGGGAGACGATAACATCATAGACTGCTCACTGTCATTACCAAGCCGCATGAAACACGCTAAAGTAACCAGAAGTTGCGGCACTGAGGAGTCTGAAGAAAGTCACTTAGTTCTTCAAGAGCACATCTGGTCTGCCATCTGTAAGTACACAAACGAAGGCGACATTCAGAGAGTTGAGAGGCTGCTCTGTGATGAGAATAATCACCCACAGTTGGCTGTTGCGACAAGTCACTGGAGACGTATTCAGTCAAAGACACAGTTCGTTTGCGGTGAAGAGCAATTTCCGGAACAGTTCTGTCATGCATCTCTCGGTGAAAGAGAACATCCCTACTACACTCAGTTTACATCACCTATCCGTAGATATAGTGATATCTTGGTGCATCGTTTACTCAATATCATGCTGTCGCACGACGCTGATGTGAGCGAGAGATATCCTCAAGAGCACGTTTCTAAACTTTGTCGGCGCTTCACGTTCTTCAGTGAAAACAGCAGGAAATTCGACAAAGAATGCAAACGTGCTGTTCTGGCGAGTCAACTTGCGCGGAGTAGTCACATCACTCGCGTCTTTGTTGACACAATTGATGACCGTTCGATCACTCTACATATGGCGGATCCAGAGTATGATCATCTTAGCAGCAAGCAGAAACGGCTGAAGTTCAGCCACATGGGTCCAGTGGCGGACAAAGAAACTGAAGAAAGAGGAGCAGGAACAACTGTGAGGTGGAGATTCAGGATCTACAAAGCGCCAATCAATTGTGAGGGTGAGAGGACGACAAACCTGAGGCAAGACTCAAGCCAAGTGAAAGCAATGTTGTCAGCAGTCAGTACAGGAGCTGGTACTGTTCATCTTCACAGAAAGTTGTGGATGGAAGTTCTTCAAGCAATCAAAGCGCAAGACCGAGTTAAACTGGCACGGATTATTACGAAGGCTCAAGGTTGCCAGACGGGTTCTACCAAGGAAGTGGAAAATCTTGACATGTAAGTGTTGTTGAGCTGAATATCCATTACTATTAGTTTTTGGTTTAAAAGATATTGGAAAAGTCCCTATTTGCTCAGATGCTCTGACAGCGCAAACGTTTGTGGCTTTTTTTGTTAACTGTTACATTGAGAAGCCAGAGTGGCAACGATCGATTGAGTCAATCGATTCAGTTTTGTACGAAATACATACTTCATGCACTCGAAAGATTTTGGTAAGACATCACTGAATGAAGAAAAAAGAACTGCAAAAAAGATTTTATTACATTCGCTCTCTAAGTCAACAGATGTGGAGTGAGAACCGTACTAAGACTAATTTTGTTATATTTTTCAGGATTGTGGCGAACCTTTGGTCAAAACGTTTTTTGGATGAAATCTTAATTGGTTGTGACTAAATAACACGTTGAAGTGGAATAGCGTTTTAAGAAACATACTGTATCTGAATTATGTATATAAAAAACTTGAAAAATGTGTGTAAACAAAAACCTGGAACAATCCCAGGATAGTTTTTCACATGCATGCGCAAATTGCCTGACACCGCAAAGTTTGACGAGTGAAGGATCATTTAGCACATATCAAAATCAAAACTAAACTGGGTTTGTGTTAACATGACACTTATCTAATCCGGGTACAACACTGGTTGAACCCACCTCAGTATGTGGCTTAGATTGAAACCGGGTTAACAGTATTGACACGATAAAAACTAACCCGGGTTAGTTTTAACGCGAGTCGAAGTTTGGTTATATAGTTTGTGCCAAGTTAACAGGTTTGTAAAGGTTGCTAATGTTATGTAATTGAAAACAAGCGTTTTTGGTTTACTAGGTCATCTTCAATTTTTCGATGATGCAGCAAAAAAATTGGACTATCTTGTGAGTTGTTCATTTTAACTGCCAAACATATACCATTTTTTATTTTTCAACCAGGGCCATCAAACGCAAACCAGACAAATCACATTCAGTAAAAGTGGCCTTTTACAAACACCCTCACGCCCAAGACGTCTGTCAGGAGGCAGCGACCACTGTGTCAAACGATGACGGCCACTTTTTTGACAAATGCCTGACTATCAGTCGGTATGATGTCCTGCATGTACAGCTATCTACGCGTATGGACCGGGGGCTGAAGTCACCTGATATCCAATTGTTCAATGTTACATCAAACTTAAGCGTGTGCCTTGAGCATCAC
Organism: Umimayanthus nakama; assembly: GCA_027574985.1. Taxonomy (NCBI): domain Eukaryota; kingdom Metazoa; phylum Cnidaria; class Anthozoa; order Zoantharia; family Parazoanthidae; genus Umimayanthus; species Umimayanthus nakama. The sequence continues at coordinate 7,843 of JAOBRG010335052.1, forward strand.
AGGTAACTTGATAAAATCCCTTTATACTTTTTCCCTCTCTTGATGTAAAGAAGCAAGTTAACTCCAATCAAAAACTAGTTCTCCATACTGTTGAGTCGTTAACTCGAACCGTCAATTACTCGTAACTTTCGATTAGTCGAACTAATCGTCTTCTCCCTTTAAGTCAATTTTTTCACAGATCTCACTTCTGGAAACTCGAACCCTCAATAGCTCGAATCTATAGTTTGCAGTACCCTTGAAGGTTCGATTTATCGTCAGTCAACAGTATCTGTCGATGGCGTTTTGATACTTATACAAGCAAACAACAAATTTGAAAGAAGAAGTGCGTAAAAAGAGGCATATTTTACAGCAACTAAAATGAATGAGAATTGTTTTCAAAGTTGTGATACGATTGGGACAAAACAAAATCGGAGAAACTTGCACTGTGATTGTAGTTTTGCTTATTTGGTAAGATCTGACTGCCAACCCAATTCCCTGGGTTCAATCCCTGATCCTGCCAAGGGTTGAATGAATCGGTGAAATACATCGTCCGTTACTTGTTTTTTTTTTTATTTCAACTGTATCAAGAAATGCAAAAGAGCTCACACATGTCTTGAAAGTATAAAGGCAGTGACCTGTTGGTTTGTATCAGTATTTACAATGCAAGGATACCTGGATAAACAAAACATCGATCACATATAATAACAAAAGTATTAGTAATAATAATGATATTGTTATAAATATATTTTTTGAGCAAAGCCATATACATGTAAGGCGCATAACCTAAGACAAATTTAATAATCTAACCAATACCTTTAAACTAAGAGCTGTTGTAAAATCAATTTTGTAAAACTATGGACTATTATTTTTCAAATCTGTAATTTATATGTAACAAGTACCAAAACTACGATGCCAACAATCATAAAAAACATGAATCGTGTAGATCTGATACCTATTTGTTCCATCATGCTATTCGTTAAACAAAACTGCAATATAATAAAACGTTTTTCTTTTCAGGTATCCGCGGGAGTGCTTCGCTGAAATTGCTCGCTTGAAAGCGTCCAGGCCAATGTACAGTAGCGTTGAACAGTACATCAGGCTGTGGAAACCTTTGTTGGCCATGGAGGCAGCAACTGACGCAGTGTCCGAAGACGATGGGTTTTTGTTGAAGGGGATCTCTGTCAAGGTAGAGACACAACCCGCATACAACTAAGTACTGTTTTTGCTGACATAACCCTGTTAAAGATCTAATCAACATGCCGCATATAAATCGAAGGAATTCTTCTTTCAAAGCTTTATTGTATATAGTTGCAACTTGGAAATACCTTTACGAATATCAAACTTGCTGTTGTTGATCTCTTTGATTATGACTTTACGTATATTAACTTAAAATTTTAGTAAAGTAATAATTTCGCTTATTAAAATTTCTCATGATTTTGTGCAATAAATCGGCAGAAGGATGAGCAGCAAAGCACTTTCCAAAACGAAACACCGTTGCATTGTGGGACTGAAGTAGGGCAAAACCAAATGTAAAATATAATATATGTTTTACTGTTACAACTACAAAGTACTGTTACTGGAATTAATTGTTCTTTTTGCCAGACAAATTAAGCAAGTTTAAAAACATTAATTCAATATTTCCTCAGCTGCAAACATGAGTGCCGATTTTGTTTGAAATTATGGTAGAATTATAACTTCAAGTTTCTCCTCGTTTGTCCACGATTCATACCCTGAAAACTCAAGCATGAAACTTCTCTAAAGCAAGTGATTAAACTGAAATTAATGACGTATTTCTGCTCTTAAATTCCAAAATATCGTTAATATTCTCTTATCGATTACACGCTCTTTTCTAAAGAACAGTCGCAAAATATTTCGGCTTTTGTCACCTGTATCATTGTCCAAGTAACCGACTCCAAGACCAATGGCTTAAACTTGCCTAAACTTGTTTAGAGTAAGGGTGTTAGGAGGCGCGCCCAACGTGTCATACTGGGATAACAATTTTCAAAACGAGCCGCTATTAGAAAGAACCAACGTTGTTAATGAGGTGAAATTAGTCTGCTGTACACTGTAAGCTAAGATATGCGAATAACATAAGATATCACATGACCAGGGTGGATGCCTTCTTTTTGAGCGTTAAAATCAGTTGTTTGGAAAATTCTGGACGTGTTTCTTGTTACAGGAGAAAAACTGTTCTCTGGGCTTTTCGGATGTTACGTTGGCTACCATGGAAGCTTGATATATCTCCACGTGTGAAGATATATGAAATTTCTGCTTTTAATGAAAGTGTAACTTTTACAAGACAGAGAAACCTAATGTATCATCTGAACGTGAATAAAAGTTCATTTACACTTGTTTTTTTTGTATAGTGGGAGAAAAGTAGTGACAAAAAAGAACACGTTCAAGCTCGCTTCCTTCTGCCGTTCACCTACATCAAGAGCCGTCAGCTCGACTTCTTTCCAGGTGATTTTGTGTGTATTCGCACTGCTTATGGAGAGTTGCATCACAGCAGAACGGACGAAGCTAAAGGAAAAGCTACCGGTGGAAGAGTGGGCTGTCGAGAAACTATCGACGCTTTCAAAGACACGTGGGTGTGTCACTGCATCATTGAAGCTGCAGAACAACTCGACAAGAAGCCATTGAAGATAATAACACTCACCTTTCACCAGGCATCTTCGCAAATGCCGGAAAATATCCTGGATGGGAAATCTTGCCGTTGTGATATGGAGATAATCCACAGATCATTGCCCCACAGGTTCGTGTTTTGTTGTAAGGTTTTGCAGTATGCTCACTTTTTTGTGAAACATTGGATGTAGTCTATTAAAAAAACCTGGATAACGATACAAATAATTTATTGTAAGAATTTGTATTTACAGATTTTACATTTTATATCAAATCAAAATACTGTGCGAATGGTTGAGACCAATGGCAGGCGTAAGTTTTTCTAAGGGTTATTGAAGGGTTTTTTGTGTGGTATATTACAGGCTTTTCTATAAGAACTAATAATTTGGCAGAGCCTCGTTCGTTTTTAATTTTTTTTGGAAAATTTCAGCCTCAATTGTAAAGTACTTATAAGAACAACAACAGTAAGAAATAATTCCTAATGTGTTTACAACTTACCAAACTTGTGACCATCAAGCCGAATAAATCGCAATAAATGGAACTTCGATCGCTCTCAACATTTGGAAAAATTTCACCGCTCGATACAGTTCAGTTTGAGGAAAAAACTTGAGTTTTATTAAGAAAAGTAAATCTTGTGTTTATGATTCCAAATCCTAGCCTATGTTATTCTTACCATCTTAATTTTGGCCAAATTTGAGCTTCTTTGTTCTTTAAAATTGTGTTTTTGTTAAAAAAGGGTGTACACGTCCTTATCAACTTGTACTTTTTTATTTGTCGTGTTTAAATAAATGATCTTTTTTATTATTCTTACATATATACATCAGTATCTATTTGTGTAATTTCAAGGGTGAAATTTGTGATATTTTTGCGGCAGTATTTTTTAGTCTTGTCTTTACACTAAGGCCCGTTTCAAACGTCGCATTTCTCATCCGCCCAATACAATGCAGATGAAATAGAACAATAGAATTTACTCATTAGCATTGTATTTAAGGCATGAAAAATGCGACGTTTGAAACGGGCCTATTTTTTTTTTTTGAGAAGCCAATTAATTCGTATCAGCCTTTTTCTTGTCAGTGTAGAAAACCCTATTTCTTTAGCAACTCGTTTGCTAAAGTTTATAATTAAGTGTGGTAGGAAGAAGTTCTCATTAAAACTTTCTACACTGTAATCGGATAGAAAATCGATTATCAAGCGACACCTTGCAAGAGTTTAACTCCAAACTCTAAAATGATTGAAAATCCTCAGCCACTCTGTTCTAGCTGTAACTACTTTCTACATACTTGAGAAGACTACTTTATCGACTGCCAGCAAACCAAGAAGCTCAATGAGCAGTTTTGATACACTTGGTTCAAGTTAACCACTTTGTTAGTATAAAGTGGTTTTAGCATGAACGCGGCAAGTTTTTTGTATATAGGGTGGTTAAGGATAACATATTGGCAAATCCTATAATAACACATGACGTTTGTTACTTTTTGCTTGTGTTTGAGTCGGTCCAGTGACCCGAATTTTAAACTTTTCTTTTGTTGATTCGCAGGAGTATGTACAGGGCATTGGTGAACCGCCTAAGCGACGCGGACGAGCTAGCGCACGCAATCTGTAAGGGTGTGAATCCTCCACAGAGTAAGTAGTTACGCGTGATTGGCTAAAAGAAAGTGTATAAATTGTAATTTCATGATGTGGTTATGCATTAGCAGGAAAACCAAATGTGAAGAGTTCAAGTGAAAAAGAGTTGGAGAATGCGAGATAAAAAAAATGTTAGCATTTGAAAACCAAACCTTTAACACTATGTAACATGTTCAAACTATACCAGTTTCATAATCTTTAAATAGTTACTAAGATAATAGTTGAGAATCTTTTATTTGCACTTTCGTAAACTATTGAACAAAATCAAAAGTTTTTCTTGAAGCGGCAACAGCGTGAGCATAATGGCATCACTGATGCATTGTTTGTTAGCTTGGTATAAGATCTTTTAACGTCAATTCTTGTGCTTTCAAGTTCATCAAACTCCTATGAAATGTTTGTTTCTTGTAAGCAGAAACCTATGGAAGTGCTCCGGACTGTGTATCAATTGCCTCCTTTCCACGATTAAACCCTTACCAAGAGGCAGCAGTCAAAGAGGCGCTCATCAAACCGTTTACCATGATCCAGGGACCGCCAGGTAGATACATATATGTTATTCACCGGCTTGGAGGTCCGTATAGGGAAAAACTGTAACCGAGGTCTGAATACGCTGACCGAGGCCTCTGGGCCGAGGTCAGCATATTTAGGCCGAGGTCACAGTTTTTCCCTATACGGAACGACCATAAGCCGGTAAATTACTTATTTATTTTTCCTCCAACGGACAAGCACATCAAGGGGCGAACCAGAGACAAAGCAGCGCAGGTTACCGTGGACAGAGATAGAAAAAATCTTGCCCGCTCACGATTACGCTAAGAACCAATTATAATTCAGTATTTGTTGCTGTGACCGCAGAGGAAAAAATAATAGATGTTATTTAGGTAAATAGTGAAAGGTAAATGTATCTTAGGTCATTGGAAGCCAGGCAGAACGCTAGGAGCAGAGACCTGCTTGTTCATTGAAGAAAGATTTTGTTTATTCTGAAGGCCCAAGTGTACGCCTCAATTTTAAAATGGAATTTTTTCTATTTTTATTAACTCAAAATCCAGTTTATCTATCTTTCCTTTTTCCTGAAAAATAAAACTACGGTAATTTTTGTAGTGACTGTCATTCTGATATCCATCAGGCACTGGTAAAACAGTGACAGGAGTTCACATCGCATATTGGTTTGCCAGGCGCAATCGTGAACTTGGTCCCCTGGCTACACCCACTAGTAAAGATAACAATTCTAATGAAGAAGAGGGTAACAATGAAGACATCGGACCGCTGCCCAAGGCTCCTCCTCAGGTCATTTACTGTGGTCCATCAAACAAGTCTGTGGATGTGGTTGCAAGTAAGTATATTCATATTTGTGTTGTAGTTGAAATTTACTGCTTGTTCAGTTGTACTGTCATACTGTCCACACTTATCTGTACATAAAAAAAGAAAGATTATAAAAACTGTGTTACCTAAAGGTAATGTTTGGGAAGCTCAGATTTGCATTTTTTGACAATATTTATATGGTCATCCGACTGTTCGGGTCTTTTTTTAAATTTTTTGCCAAATGTCTACGAAACGATTTGGACTTACAAATAGTTTTAATTTTGTTTCAGATTATTTACTTGAAATTTCGCCAAAACGGAAGATCCTAAGAATTTACAGTAGTCAACACGAACAGACTGAGTTTCCCATCCCCAATAAGATTGACCGTAAATGGAGAATCAAGATCGAGGAAAAACAGATGAGTGACAAGGTCAAAGAAGTGGCGCTTCACCATGTCATTAGACGTGATTCGCCACAGGCCCAAGAGCTGAAACATTTGGAAGAAGAGTTTGAGAATGCCAAGAAACGTGGCGAGAAACCGAGTGAGACAGAGGTCAACGACTATTGTAAGGTATTGTTACTCCTGAGAGCGCGGCTGCAAATTAAGTGTGCCCATTCAAAGAAATTAATACCACAAACCTAAACACGTCGGTTTAAGTTAAACAGCAAAATCAACTTATGTAGTCTTAAAATAAAAATGAGGATATACACCAACAGACATCAAAATAGCAGCGGGATGGTGGACTAACGAGATCATTACAGGCAGAGAAATTGGAATAGACGGTCCTCTAAGTATTATATGTATCTGGACAAACGGAGTTTGAAAGTGAACTCAGATAATGTTTTTATAGGGCAGTCTTAAAATTTGATACTGAACTGGAAGAACGAATTCAAGCCGGAAGATTATTCCACAGCTTAGGTTTGCGGTTGAAATAAGAATTCTGAAATAGTTTAGTTCTGCAAAATGGAATAAACATATCTAGTTTACAACTCTTACGTGTGGATCGGGTTACTTGTTTTTTGCTAAAAAAAATCACTGAAAGAAAGATTGTAGTAACTGTAACATGTTTAGAAAAAGGTGAGGTCGTTAGTTTCGAACCAACAAGAAAGAGATAAATATTAGGTTTGAAAAGACACTCCCTGTAATTGTACTAATGAATCGAGTTTAGAGCGACTGAAGACTATAAGGTTGGGATTTGGGGTGTGCTACTTACTTGTTTTGAACAAATAAAGACCTGTATATTTCGGTTATCCTTGATAACACGTTACACAAGCGAATGTTTGAAATCGTTATTAAGGCAGGACTTTTGATCGCATAAGATTGTCTATTGCTTCGATGAGTTTGTGTTTCTATCACCAGTAAAAAGATACGTTTTCAGTGAGTACCAAAATAATCCCAGGCGACGATAGAAATGTGCATGTCTTAGCTTTAGATCCTGACTGCATAACGCATGTTTAGAGGGCGCGCGAGAAATACGCTTTTTTTCTGTCATATTTTATATACCAACCATATTTCACATACCAACCAGCTTTTCCAAATTTAAGAAAACAAAGAATAACTTCATGGCATTTGTTTAGGTCTTTTTTGCTTTTGAAGAAAACAACGGCGTGTAAAAACAAAATCATAAAAATTTGGAACGAGCACAGGCAAAATGTCCGAATGTTCAATTGCCAACTGACTGCTGTGAAACGGATATTATTTGAATTTACAACAGTTTTATTGGTTTTTGTTAAAAAATAAAGAACAACCGTATATCACCAGCGCAAATATTTAACAACTATCCCCCGAAGTGGAGGTGAATAGTAAAACATTCTACCGAGCCGCGAAGCGGCGAGGTGAATATTTTTCACTAGGCACCGACACTGAGGGGGATAGTTGTTTTAG
>JAOBRG010335063.1:0-15236 GCA_027574985.1 Umimayanthus nakama
ATCCTAGGATATACCTATTCTGATGAACCAATCACAGCGCGCGAAAAGTGCTATCCACCTGTTTGGTTAATACTAATGTTGTTTATTAAACTGAGTGGAGTGCAATCTGGACTGAAGTACGAAAATACAACTGCCTAACTGGTGTTCAATTTCAAACCTAAAGTACGAATTCTATTTAAAACTGTCATGTAATCCCTTAATTTACCAACTGAAATGAAACGTTGGAGTTGTTGATAATGTTTTTTGTGGTGTTGCCATTGTGTTGTTGTTTCAGTATTATTGATGTCGTCATTGTCGTATTGTTGTTTTGTCATTACCGTTATTGTTTTTGTCATCACTTCGCAATTTTTTTATCAAGTTGTTACTGCATATGTTGTTGTCCTTGCCGTTGCTAGTGTCATCACTAAGGTTCGTATCATTGCCGATTCAAAATTTTCCACAAAGAGACCTAAAAGTTCTAAAATCACTAATGTTAGGAGCCAATCAGATTGCAATTCCAGTGGTTCAAAAATTAATGAAAACAAAAACGTTACTGTAATTCTCGAGTCCCAATATATCATACTATCCTATCCACAGTATAAATTTTCCAGTTGGTGTTTTAAACTAAACTCAAGCTAAAAAGTTCAAACTAGTTTAAATGAATGCATGGGAATGTGAAAGCATTAACCAACTTGTTAGTTATTTGCCTCTTTCTTACTCAATCTGTTTTTCAGCTATAATCGTACCGTGGACGAAACCAACAGTTGACTGCCGTACCTATGATTAGAATAAAGCCAAGGATGACCCTCCTCGATCTTCTCAGTGTGTTCAAACTGCTTGAGGAAGTCGACGTACTTGAGTCTACCGCCTCTCTTGACGCCAAGTCGTGTCATCAGTTTGTGGAACTCTTCATCAGTCAGGGAGAACATGAGCGAGTCCAGAATGCGACGAAACTCCGCCCGTGTAACAACTCCGTTGCGATCGAAATCAATTTTGTGAAAAGCTTCTCGGAGATCCTGGAGGGAAGAGAATAGCAAACTCTTAGCAGTTCTTAAGATAAATTTCAAAAACGTCATGCGGAAGACACAGCAGCTGGAGTATTCCATTTTCTGTAGAAGTTGAAATACTGAGGCTGTATCAGATCTTTGTTTGTTATTGCATCTGCATTTACAGCCATCTTCTAGTCTCCGTCTTTGAATTTCATTGTACGTTTCTTTCAATTGGAGTGTAGGAACCTCGTATTAACCTCATCATATTGGGTTGGAATCTCCTGCACCCCCTACCTTTTCACTAAACATTACTATAATCTAATATATGTAAAGTTCTGGAAATTAAAGCCTGTCGAAACTGTCAGTGGTCAGACTGTGGACATGTCAATTCCCCCGTCTCGACCAGGATGATCCCACAAGTCCGCTACTTGGTTACGAAACTATCACGGTATATCGCCCTGAGAAGCTTTGACTATTCTTACTTCTTTAGTTTGCCTTGCTGCACCGGAACGTATCTTTTTTGGCCATTTTCTAACATAAAATCAACTCTACGACTACGCAAAGTTCTCAGTGTTCCTTTTTTATTGATAATTACAATTATCTTAGGGTGTGTTCGATTGACACTATTCTATCTACTTCAGAATTAATAAAAGTTTCAAGGTTCTCTCCTGATTCGCGAACAATCAAGTATCTAGCTAAAGGTAATGAATGGGGCAAGAGATATAACTCAGTTGTGTTTTTCTTTTACTTAGAAGGAATTGTGGCCAAAAGATTGAACATTAGTTTTAATATCGAGATGGATAACTGCGAAGTTGCTTTAAGTTTAATAAACACAAAATATAAGCTTTACAGAAGTTAGCCTCATGCAGCAATATTCAAGAATCCCGTTCATTTTCATATTTTGTATTGCTACATCAATCTCCTAGAATTTTCCAAGATCTCTCGATTTTGGTTCTCCCTTTTAACAAATCTCAAGTGTCCTAACTCTACGGCTCAAAATGCATGGATTGGAGAGAGAAACAATAGAATCAGCTCAAAATAGGTAAGATAAGTCAAGTAAAACATGAAACAAACAATCAGGGTGGAGCAACTCCATGTTGACGAAACACAGTGTTCTCGACTTTACAAAAAATGAACATGTCATTAATTCTAAAACGAACACGATAACTTCTCAAAAAAATTAGAGTCAGCAGAGAACTATAAGAATAAGAATATCTAATACAGAATAACTTACCATGAACGACTCTCTGAGCTTGTTCCGTAGTTTCATTTCTACCTCAAATGCGTCCATTGCGTCATCCAAAGGCACCGGCTGGTTGTGTCTGGGAAACAGAAAACAAACAAAGTTGATGAGCAATGTTTTACTACATACACTCCCAGTGACCCAAGAAGGTATTGTCAACAACAACAATAACAATGAGTAATAATAATAACAATAACAACGACAAAGGCAGTTATAACTAGTTATCTCAGTTCCAACTGCCCAAAGGTATTTGTTGTAATACAATACAATACAATGTAATTGCCATCTTTGCCAAATCAGGCTCGCAAAGAGATATTTCTGATTCACTTGACAAAGGCATAGTCTCTTAGCAATGGTTGCCTGGCAATGGACATTTACTGCCACCTTACCTCTTGCCGTGGTACTCTGTGACTCTCTCTCCGACACCAAATGTACGACGATCTTGGAAGTGATCCAGGAAATCTATGTATGCCAACTTGCCCTTGTGAAAACCAAGTCTAAAGAAATGTGTTCAAGACAGAAATGTTAAATTTAAATAATTTAGACATTTCTTTTAAGGAAAGCGTGGATTCAATTAACCAATGAACTAAAAACAGAAATAAAACATAAATCTGCAAACAAAATTTTTCAAGTTTAAGCGGTAAAACTTTAAAGTCATTCATTTCAAGTAGAAGTTAAATTAAAATAAAAACTTTATTGGGTGATCGTAAAAGATACCTAGAATTACGCCGACAACCATGTTTTCTACATAAAGAAGAAAGATTTAACTGTGTTACTGATTGCAATGTAGATTCTTAAGTATTTATGCGGTTATTAGTAAAGTTGCACAGGTAAACAACTATATCTTTCCTTAGGTTAAGAGGAAAAAAGTGATTTCAATTTCAGACAGACAGACACACAATGTTTTTTTTATCATGGTAAAAACATCACTTGCAGCCACAATAAGATAACTCTTGGAAGCTGTGACAAGCAAACTCCATATAGCTTCTTTAGTTGAAAAGCAAAGCAAAAAAAATGCACCATTAAGTAACATTGACAAAAGTGTGTACCAGCTCAATCTCCAGGGATTTAAACGACAAAGGGTAAGGCGGCTTTGCTGGTGTACACAACAAAAGAATGTAATTTCAACTCTAATGTTGTTGTACACCAACAAGGCGGTTATGACGTCACATGCAAACCAAGAGTAGTCTCGAGTTGGACTTACCTTGCACTGAGTAAGCGAAATTGCTCATCTGCCATGTAAAGCCCAAGACTTTCAAGAGCCTACAGCGTGGAGAAGGGAGAGATTTCAATCAAGTCAGAATCGCAACATGCACAACCACAACCACAGAAGAGCAATTCACAATTACGTTGATGTGACCGTGATCTTGATGATTACAGTGAAACGGCAATGACAGAGACAACCACGGTGACATAGGAAACAATAGGTGAAACAATAGGCGATAATTTGCAATGACAGTGACATTTACAAAAGTAATAGTAAAGTAAAGAGGTGCATTTATATAACGCCTTTTCCTTACGAAGATGCTCAAAGGCGCTTTACAATGATCAGTTTACCCCCAGCAGACCAGAAGCAAATTTTCAAAGCGGTCCTTGTATGCTGGAGGTCATTTTACCGACCCCGGAAGGATGGAAAGCTGAGTGAACTTTAGTAGGAAAGGAAGTCACCCAAATATTCAATCCTCGATCAGGCCGGGAATCAAACCGGGGACCTCAGGATTGGGAGGCAGAGATCTTTACCACTGCGTCAACCCCTCCGCGTCTACACTTATGATAGTGACAAGTGACAGTGAAGGTGACAACGACATCGACAAAGGAATGGCGCAGACGATCTTTTTCGATGACAGTTAGAATGGTAACTACAATGACAATGAAAAAAGGTAGTTACTATTACAAAGACAATGACATTACAATTCACGGCCATATTCAAATTCCATTAACAGCCAAGTCATTTTCTTTTTAACCTTTTGCCTCGTTTTGAAGAAAGCTCTCTTATCCTTAAAAGATCAAGAAATTTGTTGCCTCTGTTAAATAATGAACGCTGTAAATGATCTTTTCTAAACAGGCTCCATTTCCAGTATCAGTCTGCTTTGAAATACCGAAAAAGTACAATTTTTAATTTAGACTTCTGTTTTTGTATTAGTATTTTAGCTTATTGTAATTTTTTAAACTAGCATATTTTTTTGAAAAGTTTTGAAAATAAGACATTATTATTACGAAGAGATTGCGAATGGGACCACATTATCGACAGCTTACCAAACGAAACTCTTTGCGTGATATTTTGCCATCACCGTCACTGTCAAACCTGACAAACGTTTTTCGGAAGTTAGACGATCTTTGTGCGACGTGATCCTGCAAGAAAGAGGGCAACATTTCATGATCAAGAAACTTTAAAAAACAAATAAACACATTAAGCAACAATAACTATCGTTATCGCCGATATCCCCTTGGCTGTTGCTGGGTTCCCTGTTGTCGCTCTATGGCGTTCAACAAATATGGTTTACGGTTACTATACACTAGAATGCTCCTTCGGAAAACAGTTTTTTGCTGAGAAAGTACTTTTCTTGTTTACATGTGGCTGTAAGGCATACTGGAGTTGTTTCAACTCCAATTTTTTGAACACATTTTGAAATTTCGAAACTTTAAAGATCTTGGAGCTGTACAACTTAAAATGATATTAAGGCGAGCTACTTACTCCCAACAGTAAAACAATGAATTCGATTACCAGGAACAACACATGATAAATTCTATTTAGAATGACCGAAAGTCAAGGTTTATTTCGTTAAACATAAAGGTAACATTGTAAACTCTGTTAACTTCTACGTTTCATCATTTTTACAAAGTCCGACACATACCTTAAGAATCTTCATAACTTCGTCGGCATGCATCTGACCAATAAGACCGTAGGCTCGCTCTTCCGCCAGCTCTTGCCTGTTTGATATATAAAAGAACAGTGACGTAACACCTTGATGAAACTTACGTCAACAAACTCGCGCTATGGTCAATCTGGTGTTTTTACTTAATTTTGCAAGATACCGTTACTGGAAAACTTCGTCTCCTTACCTAACAGTCTGGTCTTCTCTCATGAAGTTAGCTCTTGCTTCGCTTTCATCGTGAATTCGCGTGCTTGTTCCCTCGAAATCACCTGATACTATGTCGACACCCTGGAAACACAAGTCAAAAGTGTTGGTTACCTCATCCATCCGGTCGTGAATAATATCCTGGAAGACTCAGATGGTTTTACTGCGTCGACGTTAGCGCGCTATCAGACCAAACAAGCAAATAGTGTTTGCTCTGACGACGGAAAACGCTCCAACACCAAAGCTTAGGAAAACATAGCACATCGATCAAACCAAGTTTGAGCAGCAAAGACAAAAAATTACAAAAAGATATAACACTGATTTATAAAAATGCAGTAGAGAGAGATGTGATAAGGAACTAGAACTTGAGGGAATTTACTAGTTAATCGATTATTGAATTGAGATTTTCTTAGATATCTGTGTGTATGGGGGTAGGGTGGGTGAGGCCATCTGTGTTAATAAGGTAAAAAGGACTTGGAAACGAGATCAAATCTAGCTGCTTTTAATGGGTAGTAAGTGTGTATGCACTGTCGAGTGAAGGCGAAGACAATTAAGGGATCTGTGTGGTCAACTTGGTGGGACTTGATAACGCTAATGTAATTTGCAATCACGAAAGGCCTAATTTTAATGATTTTATAACAACGGATTTTTTCGTCTGAGCTGCATGTAAATCTTTGCAGCGTTAACGGTTTTTAACAACCTTTTATGTATGAGTAAATTTTATATGTATGTTCTATAATGTAAATCAAGTAGATGAAAAATAAAACGAAAAGCTACAATTAATAAGTCCGTTATTACTATTATTATTATGATGATGATGATTGTTATTGTTATTTTAGTGTTATCATTATAACTGATTTGTGCGCCAGTCGTGCTGCTCGGTTGAGGTCGAGATGATGGTGATGATGATAAACTGACGACTTGAATGAGACACAACCACATGACTTGTGGGCAAAAAATTATATCGACTTATCAAATATAACTCTAAACATGGGATTCGAATGTGTTTTACTTAATGTAACATTTCAATAATTTAACAATATATAAAAAATGAAACCTTATTGATGAATAGTATTTCAAAATGACATAGTATAATGTTGCAAAAGGATTTCATTGCTCTGTTGCTTAATAATATATCTAATAAGTGTAGTTGAGTTGGTTGTACAGATTAGAAGTTATGATAGTATAAGACGGTCTCAGACTCTGATATACTGCTATTAGGAAGTAATTCAATACTGTCAAAGCGCATTACCAATTTATGAAGGAACTCCTCGAAGTCAATCGTCTCATCAGCGTTCGTATCACAGCGGCTCCACAACCTGAGAGTAAGAAACATGAAAATACCATTTGCATCAGATTACTTATATTGGTCAATACTCACTGAATTCGTGTGCTACAGGCCATAAGATGCCTTAAAACTTAAGAACCAAAAAAGGAAGGGAACCATTTAAAATACAAACTGTTCAGAGAGAGACGGTGCCGACTGCTTGTTTTAAGCATTAAACGGAATCTGAGTTATTGATGAGAAAAGGTAGATTGTTTCTTTATTAACTTGTCTATAGGGTAAAAAAAGTATGTTGAATCTCTTTGTGGAACTTTCCACCAGATTAGAGACAATACGGGCAATGCTCACGCAGTATATTAGCTGAAGTACTAGTGAAAACTTGATGAAGCAATACGTTGTACATGTGTTGTAGCCAGAAACACGTAGTATTTAATAAAGTTCTTTAGTTTCCGTCACTGAGCTTGTTTAATATAATACAGCTAACGTTATCATTTGTGTGATAACGTTGCTTTGAAAAAAATGTTGAAAACACGTACAAGTGAAACTTGCAAAGTCGATAAACTTAGATAAATATGTACGACATCTGTCAATACTAATATTTCGTAAAACAATCGGAAAAAAAGCGTGTACCCACGCTAAAATAGCATTTTCCGAGTTAAATTTTACAAACTCTTTACGGCCATGTGAACCATCTACAGTATGGAGAACACGTTAACGGATGTAGCTGATTTATCCCTTGCTCTGACCCAACACCGCTAGTGTGGATTGTAAGTAGTCGTTCCGTACCTAATTCAGAAAATCTCAGCTCAGCAAGAAGGCTAAGCTTTGCGACTACACCAGAAAAACGCACAGAATGTTTACAATTTTTTGTAGAACTGAGATGCTCTGCACAGGTACTGTAACGACTAGTTCTGGGAGTGGTTTCTATTCAGCAGCCAAAACGAAACTAACTCACATGTCGAAGTGGTCGTCTGACAAAGGCAAGCAGTACTTTTCCAGCAGCCTCCTCAGCTCATCTCTAGACACGCTGCCATCTCGATTGTCATCAACCTTCATGTAGGCCGAAGCAATGGACTTCCAGTTCTCAGTGATCTTTGAGCGTAATATGTCTTCGACCTGAATTCGTATGCAGATTTTTAAGGTTAACAAACTGTACATAGTACGTGGGTTAAAACCAGTATCGTATAATTGAGGATTAGTGTTTAATCAAACCGAACATGAAAGCATTCGAATAAACAGAAAAATACTACAGATTTCGCAATTTGGAACTTTTTCAATTCGAACTCTTGCACGACAACCTAAAAAAATATTTACTATACTCGTAGAATTACTAATGAGCAAAGTTGTGTGTGCATAACAAGAATATCTGCGAAAGAACTTCTAAATGACATGTTCCTTCCGAAGACGGAAAAAATTGTCATTTTAGGATAAATTATTGAGTTTTTTTTCATCTTTACGTCACTATCTCGCGTACACACAATATAGTCTGATAGATATGGTATTTAAACATTTTAATAGATAATTCTACATTTATTGTAAATACACAATTCAGCCTGGGTGGTGCTGCAAATTATTTTTATGAAAGAAAGCAACTTTTCTTATTCTCGACGAGATAGTTGCATGTGGCAAAAAGTGAGTGAGGGTAGATTTGTAACATCAGACGGCTACTTTTTGCTAATAAAGGTTTAAATTTGCATGTCTGTTACAAATATAGCACTTTTAGCTTTCAAGTTATTAGCTAAGACCAGGGTCTATATATTCAGAAACATTCAAAATTGTACAAAAAGTGCATGCAATCTCTAGAAACAATAGAAAAAGTGTTGCTGTTGTTGTATATGTGACTCATCGCAGGCCAGTAAACTTACAGTCGACCACGCAATTACGGCTGGAGGTGAGATACTTTTCACTGTACTGTCTCCATTAAGCCAAGGGTGGGCATCCTATTGGATACACACAAAAGATCAGAGTCAAAAGCAGGCAAAATTTGGGACAAGGGACGCACAGACGAGGTACTGAAATAAGGGATGGGCATAACACGCGTTGGTGAATGGTGTAAAGCAGTGCACACCCTAACTTTCCTTTTACAGTGCGTATAAGAACCAGTTTTCGCGGGCTACTAGTACTACTACTACTACTACTACTACTACTGCTACTGCTACTACTACTACTGCTACTGCTACTGCTACTGCTACTACTACTACTACTACTACTACTACTACTACTACTACTACTACTACTAACAATAACAATAATAATATTATTAATAATAAAGGGGGGTTTTGTTGCCTAAAGACTTGGAGGCATTGGAGACCTACTAACATCGCTTCTCAGTCGGGTTTGCAAGGACGTGGAAGTAGAGCCACGCCTTCAACCACTGAATAACGAAAGAATAGGATGCCAAATGTTTCTGAGACAACTGGCAGAGAAAATGGCAAAGAAGAACGAGAACTATGCATCAAAAATCTGCCATCTCCCCTCCATAAAAAATGTTAAATAATCCACCCCTCTGTGCTACTGGATCTCACTTACCTTTGTCTCTCGCGCTTCAAACCTATCCAGGAACTCCAAGTAGGAGATATAGCCCTTGTTGTGCGGATCAATGCGCGCCATCAGCTCCTGAAACTGAGGCTCGCTCATTCGAAAACAGAAACTTTCCAACACTCGTCTGAAGTCGCGCTTCGTTACTCGGCCATCTTTATTCTGAAAGAGTGCAAAGCGGAAAACTCAAATCATTTTATGAAAATGAACAATAAAAAGGTACAATAAATTGGATCAAGTTATGCGAATGAAGTTAACACTGACAAGTAACTACACTAGGAAATGGCATTTGCGGCAAGTCAGAGGTTTTTGTTCTGTTTTCTGAACTAAATGTTTGGATTAAATAAATCTTCATTCTACTAAAAACGAAGCTTTTGCTAAACTCCACCAACTGCTACTGCAAACAATGGCTTGGCAATGAAGAGCAACCAAACTCTCCAATGTGGGGAAATTGACAATGGTGATGATTGCATGTGGTTTTACTTACGTCGTCAAACACAAGGAACGCTTGTTTGACCGTAGTGAAACTGTCCTGGACCTTGGTACGGAGTTGTTTCCAGATGTCCTCAGTGGACGAAAGATCCTCTGCCTCGTGAATAGGGTTGACCCTGTACAAGACTAACTAATTAGATTTCCAATTGTTTTTAATATGTTATTTTATGTCTTGTGTGATGGGCCTTCCTTTTACAGGACTTTAAAAATTTGAATAACCGTTGAATAAAGACGCCACCACAAGTTTGCATAAGTGCCTCGCAAAATCTTCTTAAACAACTAGACTAAGAAGAAACAAGCTGCAAGCTTTAATAAAATAAATGATGAGCAGCAAAATGTATAACCAACGAAACGCCTTTTCTTCTTACAGTCTAGTTTTTCTTAGATTGTCTGTTGTTGCACTTGTTAACTTTCAAACCTACCTTAATTTATTTTAGACTGATTCCTTCTCATTTTTAATGTACCCTAATGCTCTATGTTATACCATTTTTAGCATTTTATAGAATTGTTTTTTTCTCTTTTATATCTTCCTTCCTTCTTCCTTTCTTCTGAATAATTGTTTTCAACTGATAATATCTGCGATCTTGTTCGCACAGATTTTTTCTTTCCCTGCAGCTACGCACGTCTGATATCAAATCTTGACTACTACTGCACACACTATCTCATTATCTTTGAATACAAACAACTTGACAACATGAGTCAGTCACCTGTGATTAGGTCTGATGGGAATCGTCTGTCCATTGCCAGCAGCCCGAGGCTCTTGAAACTTATCCAGGAACTGTTCATAAGCGATCTTGTGGTTAGCCCGAATCCCACACCTACAGAGAAACCCAAGAAAATTTTATCGCAGCTCCAAAAAACTGGTAGTTGTATAAAACAGCCGAAAGTACACGATTCAACAAGAACTATGAAAAAATGGAGGTGCCGATTACATGAGCCTGGACCACCCCGCTTATCCGGGCTGGCCCGTTCAGCCGAGAGCCGGTATGTCTCAATTCTGTCGGACTCCATTTCCAGAAAAAGGGAAGACTCGCTCATCCTTAAATTCCCAGTTAACAGACTATGCCTTGTTTGTACAGATAGCATTAACGTGGAGGAATGCATTTCTAGATGAAAGTGATACTATTACGTAGAAAAACAAAGGTGGAAAAATATGAATGGAACCGGAGAGCAAAATGGAGTTATTTCACCAACTGATTAAAAAGCATTAATGTAGTGATGTTACCAGTGCTGTTAATCATCACTAAAAGCGATAAACACATGCAACTAAGATGATGACTGATTACATGTTAACACTTACTACATTTGTTAACCACGGAAATGTTCACGACTCTGGTATTACAATCATCGCTAACAATATTTTAAGCATATTTGTTTGTACCTGCGTCTATATATGTCTATGTTCATCTATGTTCTTGTCCCTGTCTATGCATTTTCGCTATGTCTGTGTCCATCTCTAGATCTATTTCTTTGTCCAACTCTATTTCCATTTCTATGTCCATCCCAGCGATATCTCCATAAATCATTGTCTATGTGTGTTTCCATGTCTACGTCAATCTATACCTCTATGTCCATATCTACCTCTATGTCTGTCTGCGCAAACACGTGCGACAAAAAGCTCTATCGAACTTCGATCGGCCAATGAATTCAAAGGAATCTCCACAACCCTCTACTCCACAAGTCCGTTCTTCAAGGCAGCTCTCAAGTTCGGTCCACCTGTGGTTACATACCTGTCCATGAGTTGTTCGAACAGATAATCTGACATGGGGAAAGCGAAGTGGAACAACACCCTCTTCAGTTCGTCCAGGGTCACAAACCCGTTGCCTCGTCGATCGAAAGCCACAAATGCTCGACTGATATTCCCAAAATTATCCACCATCTAAAGATGAAATCAAACGCACGGTCAACGCAAGGGTTTGTACAATGAATGAAATCTATAGAAACCGACTTTCTTGTAGTAAAGAAAAATAAGTTTTTGGAGCATCCCACTAGCCTTGATGCACTTACAAAAATTATTTCAGAAAGCAAATTTACATACAATCATAACTATAAATATATAAATACTACAAAAATACCAGGAGCGGTTTCAGAGCATGGACTTTGTAAGACGCGTGTCGATGTCGTTGAAGCTGGCCTGTACACCAGGGCCCGGTTGTTCAAAGCCCGATTAGCACTAATCCTGGATTAACTCTAAACAAAACCTATAGAGTTAACATGGGATTAGCACTAATCAGGCTTTGAACAACCGGGCCTTGTTTATCATTTTACAGTTTTCCCTGACCTGGGAACCACGATACGAAATGAACAACTACATAAATCGATTGGTCGGTAATCCGGTTTTTTCAAACAAACTGTATTGGACTCAGCAAAAGTGACAAGTGTCTCAAGTTCTCTATTTTTCATATTTAAAGACATCTTTGTTAGTGATAGGAAAAGTTTATAAGTCGTAAAAAACCTTTAGTATCAAGTGTTTTTAAAACCAAAACCGACATTTCAGCAAAAGTAGGGTAAAACTCTGAGTCTTTAAAGTTAAACTGTTCACGTTTTCTCTTACAGTTGGTTTTGAAAGAGATTATAAGTGGGTTTCCAAATTCAATTCATCTTTGTTGCAAATGGTTTAGGAATAGGTAGGCAGCAACTCAGTTCGGAACCAAGTAAAACAAGCAACACTCAAACCAACGTCTTGCCGGAAAAGTTGACTCGTGCCTCAGAGCCCAGCTCTACCCACCTTTCGCCTCAGTTTGTGTTCCAGGTCCTTCAGTGTTGCTGGCGGTTCAGTGCTACTGTCGCTGGCCTGGGTAGAAGGTCTAGTGTTTACCGCTGCCAGCTTCACTCGCTGGCTCTCATCGGCTGCAGCCTCCGCTGAAAGGAATAAGTCGTCTGCAGTAGCGTGTCAAGGCAGATTTGAAGCAAACGAGTAAAGTTTTGCAAGTAAAATTGCGCCAAATATACAATGTTTATTTTGCGGAGATATTTAAAGACTTTCTAGGACCAAAAGCAGTGTTAAATATTTTCAGGTCTCGAAAATACCATGGACCGAAACAAATTTTCCATTTTATAGATTACATTTAGTTTTACTTTTTATAAAACTGTCTGTTTTTGGTTTGAGGCCAGTTAGGGTAAATGTTCCAAATTGTCTCCTAGATTTCAGTTCTAGTGTTCTTAATTGCTTTATTTTTCATTTCGGAGATGTTCAATTATCGTATCGTGAAATAAAAAGGGTCCAATGAACACGTTCAAAACCTGTTCCCAACATCTCATTGAACTTCTCTTTCATAAACAGTCAAATGTAGTGCTCTGCTGCAGCAGAATTTGAGCTGGTTAAACGACCCTTTACGAGAGACTCACGAGCGTGCTTTACATCAAACTGTGAACTTGTACTGTAGGTTTTACTAATAGTTAACCCGGGACTAGCGCTAATCGGGCTTGAGTAAAGGGGCTCTGCGTCTAACGAGATATTACGGTAAGCAGTTGTATTAACTTTATTCAGCCAGAGGTATGTTCTTAGCACCCACAGTGGCTCTCGTAGATTCGCATGCCCGGGAGAGGGGTATTTTGGGACACTGAAATCGTACTTGGTGCGTTCTAGGAGAAACTCACAGCACTTTAAGGGCTAGGCATGCCACCTATTTTTATAGATTTTGATCTTTTTTTCAGCCTCAACATTCAAACAAAAAGGTCAGCCATATGTGAAAAGAAAATATCGTCAGGCTTTTGAACTCTGAAAATTGGAGGGATCCTGAAAACAGGCAGTTCTTAAAGATGTTGTTTTTTAAAATCAAACACAGTTTGGTGCAGTTGTTAAGTCAAAAAGAGCACTGGCATCAACTGAAGTATCCTACCGATAAGCTGGACATTGTGTGTGCAGTTGTTTGGTAGGAATAAAGCTAACAAGACTCGATAAGGGTCTTTTTAAGAAACATTGGGAGACTTACGTGAAATGAAACAAAATGCTTTGCAGATAACTAATCTTTGCTAAAATAGTATATGTGTTAATTCAAATCCATGCATGCCTATAAGGCTATATATTTCTCACTATCTTGCCATTAGGAATTAAGAAAATGTAGTTTCATTGACTATCAGATTAGATTTTGAGTACATTGTCAAACACACTAACTTCGCACTCTGTAAACGCAACCTCGTCCTCTTCATAATTTGAAAAAAATCAAACTTATACGTTAATTCATGACATTACACTTGTATACCTACATGTGACAGTAGGGTGACTGAACCTAACCGTCGGAAGTTTCCTGAAAACAATATTTGGCGCTTTGAGACCACGCATTCTGATGTGCATCTTTTCCCCTTGTAAAGAGTACGACGCAATACTGATCGTCTCGTCATCTTGAAAATGATCCGCCAGAACCATAAACTGACCCGAACTGTGAAGTTTGGGTGTTCTTGTTCTGGGCACGCTAATGCTGGGAAATTGTCGAACTTTTTGGCCAGCTCTTCTGAGTTCTAAGCGCTTTGGTATGGCATAAAATGTAAAGTTATTGCAGTTGTTGTCGGTAATATGTTCGGGTCGCAAGCCTCTTTGATGAATTCCGAGTTTATAAGGAACATTTAGAGCTAGATTAAGCGCCATCGTCACCTTGAATAAGCGTAAAGTGCGGGAAATTCTGCTTTACAGTGTTCTCGCGTGTTTAGTTCAAGTATATATCAGTTTGGTTTCTATTGGCAACTATAAACTAATCAAAGTTTGAAACTGTAACATTTTGTCAGAAAGCACCTGGGCACCATGGTGAAGGCAACAAAGAGAAATTCTTAAATAATTTAACACGCCAACAAACTACTTTAGATTTATGCTAAACGGAATGAACATGTGTGCAGCCAGACAAAAAAGAAAAACTAAAAGTAAATTATTCTTTAAGCTTTATCAACTAGGTAGAGTGTTTACCTCACATAGGTTACATTTCGGTTATAACAGAGGTTGATAAATTTAGCAGTTCTTAAATTCTTGGATTACCACAAAAACAAAACAAGCTCGTGAACATCATAACAAAACATACGACTTTACTGATTCATTTATAGCATAGCGGAAGTACTATATATCTGACGTATATAAGTAAAGTAAATGACTTAAAAAATAAATTACTAAAAAAAGTTCCACAAATTCTTAAATCAAACATTAAATTCGTTGATAAATTCTCAAGTCGCTGCTAAACTAGTGTTGAAAATAGCAAGTATTTTTGGAGTTCTGATGTTATTTGACAATCGGCTTCATGAGATTACTATTTAAGTCAAGGCGCGATAGCCAAACGTTCGTTCAACATTTATGTTCCCTTTGAAAGTCGGAAAGTAGAACCTTGTTTGAAAAGGAACTTACAGAAATCGGGACTCTAAAAGATCGTTTGCTGTTGCATTTACGGCTTAAAGATACACCTACATGTTAAGTCATTTTTGGAAATGCACAGACTTTCGGTTAACAGGCTGCGTGTAGTCGACGAACAGCCAGAATAAGGGTACACTTTGATTAGTTTAGCCGTGTATTACAATAGCATGTAGAGTATATACGCTCAAAGATCAACAAGAAGCTGGGCTTATTAAAGAGCATTAAGTCATATCTACCCCTCAGCGCTCGGATAACTTTTTTCAATAGTTTTATTCTACCTTTGTTTGACTATGGT
>JAOBRG010335085.1:0-15235 GCA_027574985.1 Umimayanthus nakama
TAATCATACTTTCGAAGAACTTCCTGAAAAGGGGGACACCTACATCTGTGCCAATTGCCACAACACTTGACTGAAAATAACAAAGAAGACCAAACTGGTGTGAACATTAACAATGCAAATGGGAGATAAGAAGCTCACTACATTCACTTGCTTCAACGACGCCGTAAAAAGCTTCCTTGCAACCATCAATAAAGGTGATCAAGATGTTTCAGAAAACAGCCCTGAAGTTCTAAATGGTCTGTTCCTGAATAGTGGAAAAACAAACTTCATCTGTGACACAGCCACAAAAGTAATTGATCAATTTATTTTGTACTATCATATGAAACTTGAGCCATGACAATAACTCTAAAAAATCTTGACAACTACAGTTATGAATTGACTGATGTGTACCCAAGTTGATAATATGCACAGTAGCAGTTGCAAAATTTGTTTCTTTAAGTTAAGATGATTATAGTTTTAGATGATATACTGTATATGAGAACTTTCTAAATATTAACTGACTGATATCATTTGTCATTGAGGTATATTTTAGTATATTTACCATTGCAGTTCTTCATGGGCAAAGATATACCATAAGGATTTTTCATGTGCCCCAGTTTATATTATGTTTTGTAACAGATGTTAATGTTTTTGAAAGATCCATTTTTATAAATTATATGAAAAAAGCTATTCTATGCTAAAGGTAAAATTCAAAACCTTCTTGCTGCATAATTATGATTAGATTAATTGTTAAAGCTAGAACAATAAATAAATTTAAATAAGTAAATTGTTGTCTATTGTCTTGAAATGCAAGCTTTTACTCTGTGAAATAGATATTTGTCTAACACTTTTTAGATTCTCATTTTCTTTTCTTGGCCCACCCAAAAATATTCTATGTTATGGTTTAAATGTATTTTTAGCACTGACATATTGTGGATTCATTGAATTCACTAAATGCCTTTGACTGATATCTATTTCACGGATTAACATTGTGTGGCACCCAACATCTAATGTACGCTTGACATTCCCACATATCGTTTCTTATTGACAACCTATTTTTGTTACTAATAAAACATATATTCAAGTTGTAAAAATATACAGAATACCAGAAGTCACATGCTGTATTGAAATACCAAATTTTTATGTTATAAACAAGTGTCCATGACAAGCATTTATTTAGCTGCATTGTTATAAGTTTTCATTTCTTGTGAAATTCTTCATTTGCAAGTGACGTCATCAGCAACCTGACAAAATTATTTTAAACATATCTTTTAACATTCATTCTAATTCAAGGACCCTTAGGAACAAGCTTTTAATCTGCCCATCTACCACACTAATAGATTTAAAAACAGTTTTATTATACTATATGAGCATGAGGTCTGTTTGGAAAAATATCAGACTAAGGTCTTGACAGTAGGGACCGAGTGCAGCGCGGTTCGGACAAAAAAGACCAAGGTCTGATATTTTTAAATGCAGACTGAAGAAGCAAGGTTAATAATTTGTTTATTATATATGAATTTCTTACTTCCAGTTATTTATCCTATGCCTACATCTACAGAAATAATTGGAAATAGATTTTCAGAAATTATCATAAAGCTTCAGAACTTAGGGGCAAACCATTTGATCTTTGGAGGGGCGGCTTTTTTGAAAAAAAGTGACTCCTGGAAGCCAAGCTCTCATAAAAAAAAATCCTGCAGCAACTGGGAACAGAAAAAAATATCCTGCATTATATTCCCAAGGGGAAAAAATGTTGCAGTTCAAAAAAAAAAATCCTGCTAGTGTTTTGTATCAAAAAAAATTCTTAGACACTATGGGACACGAAAAAAAATTACTGCTCAACGAACCCCCCCCCCCAAAGATAAAATAATACGCCCCTTAAAAACTGTTTTTGATGCATCTTTGAAAATTTTCTAAAAATGTTCTTAACATCTTCAGAAGTGTTCAGAAATCTTTCTGAAAATCAACATCCCGGAAATCGGTCCGAATACGCATTTTCACAGAGTATGTGTGAACCAATCAGAAGGCAGGAAATTGCAAGGTCATATATTGGTATATTTTGCCTGAGCCACATGCAGTCATCGACTGCCTATTTTTAATAATTGTTGTTTTGACTCACAAAGAAACTAAACTGTTACCCCGACTATGCTACTGAATCTTGCTCATGAAGTCTGTGAGCTACCATGATCTTTATTCTAAAGTCGAGCACAAGACCACAAATTTGCATACTCTTTAACCCTTAAACAGGCAGGCTATTTTGCCACACAAATACAGACAAAAGGGGGTTCGTAGACCCCCCCCCCAAAAAAAGATTTAAAAAATGATTAAAAATATGCAAATGTATGCCCTTTGGCATGCAATTAGTGTATACATGACCCACTAATTAATTTGCATAGCAACAATCATCACTTAGTTAGTCCCTGTTGCCATGGTAACAAATACAAAAATCCAAGATGGCCACCGATGGCAACCATCTTTGGTTTTTTAAATATTTTAGAAATTGTGATTAAAATTAAGAAACTTTATTGGAAATAGCTAGAAACAAAATTATAAATGCCAAAACTACAAAATAAGTAAAAAAATATGAATAAATTCGAGTTTTTAATCATTTTTATTCCAAAAATCGAAATTTGACAGCAAACTCTGATTTTGGTAAATTAGTATGATTACATCATTAATGCTGACATCACTTAATTAGTGTCAAAAGATGAAATCATTATCGAGGAACAGTTGTGCAAAAGCGTTTGGCAATTGGTCAAAGGGCACAAATATAAGACCAAGAAAACCGAGGGATGGGGGGGGGGGTTCATTCTGCCAGTTTAAGGGTTAAACCTTTTAGCCATAGCTTGTTCATCAGCATGTAAATTCTCCTAACAATAAACACACAAATACATTGTTTGGTAAAGAGAACTTAGCAAAAGATTGTACAAAGAAACTTGTCTCAAATGAAAAACAAAACACAACCAATCTGTCTGTAAGAAAACTATAGCTGCAGCTCTAGTCTAGACACTTTAGGAGAACTCAGCAGTACTGTATATCATGATACATACAGCATCAGAGCTCTCAAGTTTGTGTTTTTCCAAAGAGTGAGTTTGTTTGTTGAGCGAGCACCAAAGGATCTAAGGGGGACGGGGGCACACTCTCCCAGAAAATTTTGAATTTTGCACTTGATTTTACCAGAAAATGGGAAATGCACTGTCTGATTATTTAAAAACAGGCACATTTACTCCTTCTACATGTATGGCAGAAATTCTATGATTTCAAGCACTTCTGATGGCCAAAACAGTAGAGCTACCTTCCAGAAGAGTGCTAAAGCATCGAGAGAAATTCTTACAACTGTCAGTGTGAGAATGTGAGATTATATGGAAATGCTTGAGACTAACGCTCAGTGCATGAGACTTGAGAGCTCTGCAGTATGGCAAGTTTGAGGCTCACAGAGTTAACTGAGTAGAACTTAGTTTAGTGCTCAAGTTCAAAACAAACTGTACTATAAATCTTGAAGTATCATGAAATTTTATTTTATAAACTTATGAATCAAAGACGCAGTTTACCTGACACACTTCACTACCCTCTGTGTATCTACAAGCTGTGCTGCAAGTGCTGCCATGAGTGCATCCATGAGAGACAGGTGGGTGGACTACAAAGGAGATGAAGAAATTAAGAAAAGATCATTCTGTAAGTTAGTGCATTGAATGTATACAAATTGTTTGCTTTAAGACACAAAACCAAACAGATGGATAGCACTTTTTGTGTACTCTGAATGGTTCATTAGACAGAGTCAATCCTAGGATAACCACCTCCAGATTAAAATTTAAAAATGGTGTCTCCTTCAAATGCTGCTCTCACAGAAGAGAAAAATCATCAAATGACAGAAAAAATCATAGGTGTATTACATGTACATAACAGCTGCAAAATCTCGAAAACAAGCAAAGTGGGCTTTAAATCGAAAGAAAAAGATATTCTCAAATAGAAGCCCCCCTCTTGAGTTTGCAATGGTAATTAATCTTTAATAGAATTCCACCTCGAATTTCAAGACAGTACATTATGAGATTCTTGTGTTTCTTGAGAATCATTGAACATTTAAGCATACTTCATGGTTGAAAAATGTGACTGTGTAGTACTCTTGCTCATTGTTTGACAGTTGTCAGTTTTAAAGTTTGCAGCAATGACCTGGAAAGGAGCCCACCTCTTGAGTTTGCAAAAAAAAATTCTCAAAAAGAAGCCAATCCAAGGGCCTTAAAAACAAAAGAAGCCCATGGACAATCCACCTGTTTGGTTAATATTTACTAAACACCCCCTCTACTTCAGGGAGTAGTTGTTACATGTAACTATTTGTTCTATAATTAATATTATATTCACAAGCTTTGAGATGAGAATAAATGTACCTTTCGAAATGGTTTTCTTTGTTGCAATGCTGAGTCAGTTACTGCAATATCCCCATCCTCCACCACATACACACCATGGCGAGACAGTGTTTGAATGACAGCCCAGTGACCCACTGCCATCACTTTGCCTGGGAAAACAGAGTTGCACACCCTGCCGTAGATTTCTCCATGTGTCAGAAACTCAACAACTTCTGGTCTGACTGTGATCCTCTGGAATGAATACAGCCAATAAAGCCATTATTAACCCCAGAAAGCATACATGTATGTAAGCCTACAAAAGCTACACAACTTTTAGGGAAGGACTATCAATCAAATCCCTCTCCTCCACTTTTGACACTGTCCATTCATCCAATTGACTTGACATTTGACACAAAAAGAGCTTTCTTTGTACTTTCAATTAATAAATATCATCTGATCACTAATTGGCAGCCACATGAATGATGTCACAGTGACCACAACCTTGGATTTTGAAATATAATTTCAGGGTTTTTTTTCCATGTGAATGCTGAAAATTGTGAGAAAATAACATTTAGCAACTGGAATCTACAAAATTTAAAGATTTATCGTAAAGTTGTCAGTACTTCCAAGTTACTTTTTAGTGATTGAAATAGTCACTTTATTTTCGAAAAACTGAGCTCTTGTAGTCAACACACAGGTTTCCTGTCTCATTATGACATCATTCATCAAGACATCACTTAAATTTAACTAGTGTCAAAAGATGTATTAACGAACAAAGAATAGTTGTATGAAAGCTTTAGGCAATCAGTCACGAAACAAAAACTTAAAGCCAAAAAAATCCAGGGGTAAACAATTTGAACTACCCCCCCTTATTCCTTCTAGGGATAAGAGTATTAAATAATATTATAATAATTATATTTATTTATTTTTTTTTTTTTAATTCTTGAGGCAAAGAGACAAAAGCAACCTTAAAAGTCCTTCTGACTTGTAAGGTTCATAAATTTGGTTTTTCAAATTAATATTCTAAACCAGCTTGTAGTTATTTTCTCATTTGACATCATATTTAGTATAATGTACAAAATTACATTAAAGCTTTGTGTGCACTTTCTTATTCCAATATTTTTAACAACACTTGCTATAAAATTGAATGTTTGTTTACAGTTACATGTAGTCAGTTTTTAAGTTATTTATATTGTCTTTTTATCCAATTTGATCTTTATTCATTTAGTGAGTTCTCAGGGTGAAAGATAGTTCCAAATTAATCGATTAATTACCATATTTAAGCCCCTAGGACTTATAACACTTTTTTCTAGTGCTTCTGGGTAGGGCTTAATGGGTTTTCCATTTATTTTTGAAGTTCAAACACTCAACAAGTTTAATCTGTCTAGTATATACCTTAACAGGTATACTAATAAAATAATTTAAAATGACAAGTTTCAGCAATTACTGATTTGCAAAATATTTTCAAATTAAATTAATGTACAAAACTATATATTCACTTACCAAAACTAATCAGCTTATGAACTGATAATTAATGGAACACAAATTAGAAACTATATTTAATATTCATTTTAGTGTTTGTAATGCATAGAACTGCAAATAAAATGTCACCTAGCAGTCACAGTTCTGTATCAGAAAATCATTTTATAAACAGCTTTTATTATTAAAGAATCAAGCTGGCTTTTAGGGATACACAGGCTGAGGGCTTATTAAAGTTGTCATACTAGGGGCGGTTTAATAGCAAAATTGTTGTGGAAGTCAGTTTATAAACAGTACAGTGGGCAATGTTCATATACTAGTAGTGGTCTATCTTGTCCTAAAAACTTTCACAAGACCACGCTAGGTCACTTATCTAATAGATATAAATTATAGAAATTTTAAAATAAAAACATCACTACTGGTATTGATTACTTACAGACCATTATCACTGCAAATAAAACGTTTGGTCAAGACACTGCTACTGTACTTAAATATTGATTCCATTTTCAAACCATTATAAGCTGCACTGAGCAGTCCTCAATGGAAATACGGTTCTTTCTGCAGAAAGAGTACCATTATTAAAATAAATTGGCTGACTGATTTTGCATGCATGCTGTGATAGGTCAATTCCTGGTCTATTAGTAGCTATCTGGACCTCTAACTTCTGACCACCTTTTCAAAATAAAAACATTCAACAAAGCCATATAAGATACACCTTGTTAGGACTTTCTGCTCGGTCAGTACAGCAAATTATGGGTTCTTGTTTTTCCTCCCTTAGTTGTTTTCATGGCCACCATGCTCCGTGCTTGGGCCATAAAGGACAAAGGGAAAAATCAGTCCATAACTTGTAATACAGACCTCGCGCTGGGCTAATAAAAGGTATGTATACATACATCATTGTCTCTTATGATTGGACTTGTAACTTGCGAAGGAACATTGTCAAATGTGCCATCTTCAGTTGCTTGGAACACTAGCCAGTAGAGAGATGCACAGAATTTTGCCTGCAAACAAAGGAATATTGCATATATATTAGAAACCCATTTTATAAACCCATTTTATAAACCGGTCTATTCTACATGTCTTGAATTACATGTCAATGTTGTCTTATATCCATTTGTAATTAAGTTGACTCAATTCTTCACAAGCAAGGTAAGTATACTAACCGAATTATAATATATATTCCAGTCCAAAATGTTTAAAGCCAAAACAATTTAACTGTTCCGTGTTAAAAACTCTATTCTAATGAAAAATATGTTGATAAAAATAAAAGTATTAATTAAAAGTATTTCAAAAAGCCAAAAAAGTAAAAAATGTGCTTTTTACCCAAAAAAATGTACTGTAAGTTGTATGTACCCAAAAATACAGTACATGCATGCACATACATTTCAGAAATCATAATTTTATGCAATACAAAAATAGCTAGAAGTGATGGTGCATTGTGCTACAACCTAAATGACCAATATATAAATAGTCACAATTATTTTTAAAAATAGACTTTTGACATTTGTGTATATATACATAAAATTATTATATATATTTACTCTATATATTAAGTAGCCAAATGAGGCTAACACAGATGCTTGAAAGCTGAAATATCCTATTTGTTGCTTAAAAGGATCTCATGATTTCCAGGGTTGCCATCAAACAAGCCACGACCACTGAATCTGACTGTTACTGTTATCTGATTGAATATGCAGGTTTTGTTAGCAGACGTGTACAGAGATCATGCAGTCTACTTTTAAAGGTCGACCTCCTTCTGCAAATTATAACATAAAAGCCCTGATCTTGGCACCAGTACATTTTAAATGAAACTTGTTTATCTTGTACAATAATGGCATGTACACATGCCAGAAGTAATGATACAAAAACAAACATTTCCAAAACCAACAACATACAGTGAACAGAATAAGTTGTTGTACAATGGTATTGATAAGTAATGTAAAAAGGACTACAAGAAAAACAATGCTTTATAAATAAAAATTAGTTTTAGGGTATACTACATACAGTTGTTATTTATTACTATATACAACTATTTTCTTTGTTTAAGGCGGCCTTAATTGCTTGTATATAATATCTATGCATTGCAAGCTTCAAGCAAGTAACTTATTTATGACTTTTTAATGATGTCACACGAAAGATCTTTTGGAAGTAGGCCCAAAGCCATATGGTTGGACTCGCTTCCACACAATGTACAATACAAAGCTCAGAGACAAAGAACAAAGAGCCACAACAGATTACCCTAGTACAATTTATTGTTGCACGGAAGGAACATTGACTGATTCTGATGTAGAAATTGTTTGTGCAAAAAGACTATACAGTTCTCTGCAAGATCGGTTGATCTTTAATGCTGAACTAAAAATACTCTTACCTTTTAATATAGGAAGAACACATATACATTAAACATGACTTTAATAGTCAGAACTTAGAAATAAAACTATAGCAGGTTTCAAAACAGCTCACCTCAAAAGGGTCGTATTCCGTAACTGGCGTCACATTCAGTTCATCGTTTGCCTTCTTCAGACCTTCGGCGTTGTGTTTGCTGTCCATCTGCCGTCTTTTAAATGTAAGTGCTTAATATGTGCCTCATTCTCCATTCAATACACGCCGCTTTGGTTTCGCGGGTTTCACAAGCCAAATGTCAAACTCAAAATGGACTTCAACAAACCAAACACCGAAATCTACTAATCGCACCCATTGAATTACTTTCTTCAGTCATAGCAAGACAAAACATGATCTCGCAGCAATTTCAAAATGTTCGTTTTCATTTCCGAACGAGCGTTTGATTCCAACACACACAATATGATTTGTTTTGGTTTGAGCTCCTTTCACCAACAATTTATCGAACCTCAGAACTTTCAAATTTTGGAGCCCCTACGCATGCGTAAATCGGAGGTTTTGACTATGCCGCGGGCCTCATCTATCGTGGGCGCAGAACTTTTTTCAGGTGCCTGTTCTAAAAATTTTTGGGCGGAAGAGGGGGCGTTGGAGGGGGGCTGGGGGGGGGGGGTTTGAGGGCGGAGGGGTTTGGGGAGGGGATGCAAACTCCAAACTTCACAGCCATTCTCCTGCTGAGCAGTTGTTTTCATAAGTCATAACAAGGGTTCCTCAACGTCTCTTTCTTCTTGTTTCTGGACGAGGGAACTATATAATCGAGTACTCCATTATCTATCTCGTCCGAAAATATGAAGAAAAAAGACGTTAATGAACCCTTGGTCATAACACCTCCTAATTTGAAAAAAAAATAATACGCACTTTTTAATTTTAGAAGAACAACTATTTTTTAGGATGAGGCTGGCTGAGGATTTCAGCTTTTTTTAAAAACTAATTCTTAAATGTTTCTTAAACATAAGTTTTTAGTATTCAGATGTTCAGTTGTTATTTTCCACTCGTACAAACCAACTGGATTGCAGAAGCACGAATGCACCGCGCAACTTTGTCCCCAGGGCCTTCTGGATATTTTTCAAAATGGCTGTCCAGAGCGACAAGGGAGCGACCCGCCATTTTGAAAAATACCCAGAAGGCCCTGGGGAAAAGGCTGCCACGGGCGCTTTTTTTTCTACGCCCACTTCAAGATGGCGGTCGCTTACTATAACTGCGGCATTACTCAAACTGAGGCTCGCACTTAGAAAAATTTTAGAAAAAAAATAGACCTTTAAAAAAAACAGAAGAAAGTCCGAGGGCTTGACGAGTCTCAGGAGATAATTGAGAAGACACTCTTCACTAGCGCTACACTAACCCATCATTACAATATTTTTGTATGTTTATCTCAAGTTCTTACAAAAGAAACCCTGACCCAACCATAACCCTAACGTATCATAGCTAACGATGAACAACCGTCAATAGCCCTACGATATGAAGTGACGAATAATGAATGAGCCGTGATAATCCGCCGTCATTTGAAGTGGGTGTTAAAATAAAATTCGCGCCAGGTACGGTACCCTGACAGAGAAGAAGGACTGAAAATAATAAAATAGAAACTGTGCAAAACCGACTTGCACAGACACTAGCTAGGCGATGTTGCACTGGCGAGTTTTAGCCAATTGTTGACTCAGCCTCCAGACTAAGAGTTCCTCGCTTTTCCCTAGCCTCAGTTAGAATGCTGTGAGAATTTTTCAGCTTGGTTTTTGCACAAAATAAAAAGAGTGTAAAAACTTCTTTTTAACCTTGTTTGCTCGGACCGTACGGCAAGGACCAGGTTAATTTTTCCCTTCCTTTTATGGCCGAAGCGCAAAGCACGCAGACCATGAAAACAAGGAAGGAAAAAAACGAGAATCAATAGCTTGCTATACGAATCGAACAACAACGCTAATAAGATGTTTATTTTATCAATTTGTTGATATTTTCGGGAAATTAATGAAATTATTAACTAGAAGTCCCGGTACGGCTACTTAAAAACCTGAAATGAACCAATCACTGCACACAAAAACAGTCAGCCATATAATAAGAGAAGTTACACTGTTTTTGTAACCTCGAGACTAATATGGACAGGGTTACAATTTTAGAGGGAAATATCAAATATTTTCTGTTTTAGGTAGTTTGCGAAAATTCAATGTTAAAAAGTATTAGTTAGCCTGCGAAGCAGGCGTTCTGAGCGACTGAATCTTCTAAACATTTTTGAGGCGATCGATCGAGCGCTCATATTTTCGAGAGGCGATAGCGTTGCGCACAGATGACGTCAAAGTCATGTCTGAGTTTATAATAATTATATTCTTGCTTATTCTTGCATTTCCAACAAAAGAAAATGGGACATTAGAAATCCCTTGAGATTCGATGTCGGTTGTTTGTCTGAGTTTTGGTACTAAAAATAGTATCTGTGCGCAGCGCTATTGAGGAGCGATTGTTATGCGCAGCGCTTCGGAGGGAACACCTGCCCGAGTGTTATTGATCACGTCGTGGTCGCCCATCAGACCTGAAATTCACCAATCACAGCACATGAAAAAAGTCAGCCATATAAAAAAGCGCTATTATCCTGAGTTAGTTAAAATTGCTCTGGTAATAATCAAAAATGGCGCGCGCTGATCGGTCGAGATTTGTTGGTGCTTCGCTTTCGGAGTCACAAATTGAGCAGTTTAAAGAAAATGCCGTGCATCAAAAGACAAATGATGCTACAAAATTTGAAGTCGAGCTATTCAAAGATAGGTTGGAAAATTTAACAAAAATTTCCTTTCGCAAATTGTTGATTTTCAAATCAGGAAAGTTTATTTAGATTTTTTCCCACATCATGTTAACGCGCATGTTTTTATATAAAAAACAAAATATCTTTAAAAGTTTGTTATTTCTGTTTTGTTTTCTCGAACAATCACCTGTGAAGTTTTACTAACCCACCCAAACCCACCTGGTAATCGACCATTGGCCATTTCGGTCCCAAGTTTCTTTTTCTAACAATAAAATAAAAACGTCTGTCAACCAAGTAGGAAATATAGCTCAGTGGTAAAGTGTGGGCTATACAAAGCCGGGAAACCTCGTGAGATATGCGGAAGGTGTAGGAATCGATGCCCCGCATCTCCACTTTTACAGCGCTTTTTTGGACATTCTATTCCCAAGTTCCATTATAAAATGATCAAATAAAGACGTTTGCAGACAGTGCTTTTTGGTCATTTTATTATCAAGTTTCATTTTGTAATAATCAAATAAAGAAGTATACTGAACGAAAGTACGTGGATCGATGCCTAGCATCTCAATTTTACAATACCTTTTAGGCCATTCAATTGCTAAGTTCCATTATATAATAATAAAAAAAAGACGTCTGCCAACCAAGTGGGGATGTAGCTCAGTGGTAGAGCGTTCGCTTTGCAAAGATTTGAAGAGCTGCTCAGACATGCGGAAGATCCGGGGATCGATGCCCAGCATCTCCACTTTTCCAGCGCATTTTTGGACATTTTTTCCCCAAGTTTCAGTTTATAATAAATAATTAAAGACGTCTGCCAACCAAATTGGTGTTGAAACGCAGTGATACAGTAAAGCGTGGGATTTGAAAAGCTGCACAGAACCTCTGCGGAAGGTACGTGTATCTATGCCTCGCGTCTCCATTTTTACAACACTTTTTTCGCGACTTTATAACTAAGTTTCATTTTATAATAATCAAATTAAGACGTCTGAAAACCAAGTGGGGGATGTAGTTCAGTAGTAGAGCGTCCCCTTTGCAAAGATTTTGAAGAGGTTCTCAGATATGTGGAAGGTCCGGGGATCGAGGGCGTCTCCACTTTTACAGCGCTTTTTGTGCCATTCTATTCCCAAGTTTCATTTTATAGTAATCGAAGAAAGTTCTCTGCCTGGTGGATGTAGCACGGTGGTAGAGCGTCCGATTTGCAAAGATTTGAAGAGCTCTTCAGACATGCGGAAACTTCGGCGATCAATGCCTCACGTCTCCATTTTTTTACAATTTTTTTTGACATGCCTCATCTCCACTTTTACAGCGCTTTTTTGGCCATTTTATTCCCAATATCCGTTATAAAAAAATAAATAAAGATGCCTGCTAACCAGGTGGGGATCGTAGCTCAATGCTAGAGAGCCCGCTTTGCAAAGCTGGGTAAACCTCGTGAGATATGCGCAATGTCCGGGAATCGATGCCCCGCATCTCCACTTTTACAGCGCTTTTTTAGCCATTTTATTCCCAAGTTTCATTATAAAATAATCAAATAAAGACGTTTGCAGACAGCGCTTTTTGGCTATTTTATTCCCAAGCTCCACTATAAAATAATCAAATAAAGATGACTGCCAACCAAGTGGGGGATGTAGCTCAGTGGTAGAGGGTCTGCTTTGCAAAGCTGGGCAAACCTCGTGAGATATGCGGAAGGTCCAGGAATCGATGACCCGCATCTCCTTTTTTGCAGCGCTTTTTTGGCCATTTTCTTGCAAATGTTGTGAAAGTAGAATCAAAATCTACTTAATATGCAATATTGCGTGCAATGTTGCACCAAATGTCGGAGCCTCAAAGACACTTCAGTTTCAGGTAGCAACTACTACAGTGGTACGCCCGGCAAAAATTGTAGTAAAATGTAGGGGCCAGAACCCCGGTTTAACGATCTTCGGTATGACGATACTCCCGGTTTAACGATGGGACTGTCGATGACCGAGGGCAAAATCTTTTCAGTTACAACGATAAAATCAACACCACAGACCACAGGAAATGCTGTTATAGTCCATATAGTAAAATGGTTTCTGTTTTTGAAGAGTACATGTACTGTGGAAGCTGCTCGTTTGATGATCAGTTACAAGTTTATTAGCCAACGTACAGTAAACAGTCGATATTCAACCTTATCCTGGTGTAACGATAGTTGTAGGAATTTTCCAACCTTATCGTTTAATATACTGGGAATTCGGCTACAAGTACAACGATATTAAGATATAATTTCAACAACATCTTGGCATATCGTTAAACGGGGGTTACACTGAATATCCAACAGCATTCACAAAATACTGCCTTAAGTTATCTAACTAGAAAACTTTCAAACTCTTGGCAGAATGTAAGGAAAATCTACCAGAATACATAATAGTTATCGAAACAGCACATGCTTAAATAGGCAGGAAATTCTTGTGTCACGTCAACACTCGCGTCTCAAAAGTGTTGCTGCATGGAGCATTTTATTATTATCATTTAGACTTAAAAAAACAACAAAAAATACCTCCTTTTCTGCCGCCTTGTGAAATAATGACTTTCGACCATGGCTATTCTCCTTTTGTAAATGGTAAAATGCTGATAGGATTCTGATAACTGTTACTTACCATTTTTGGAAGACACTAAAAAGCTAGTTGGCTGCTCAATGCTGATATTTCCTTATTTTATGACGTACATAGCTACTCGGTAATTTTCGATAAAAGGAAGAAAAAATCCTGAATGCCTCTTTCCTATTTGCGAAAATTCCGATCGAAATAACCGGGAGATTTTGGATGGTATTTTAGTCTTTATAGAGTCGATACCAAAGTCAGACCCTGTACTTATGTGGTGTTCAAATAGATACCATCACTCAGATATAAATACATGACATCCTGTAACAAATAAATGAACGTAACACCTAATGGTGAGGGGATTGGATAGAGCATTCAAGTATGATATGTAATGCAGTTCAAATGCAGTTAAAGTCTCATATCAAGAATCTTTCATCCACCAGTGTTTTTCTTGCAAGGTTACGTCGACCAAAACTGTCTCTAGCAGCAGCTATCACTTTGCCAGCAATGTATGTTAAAACAGCGGCGAGGACAAAGTCTGTGGCTATGAAATCCACGAGTGCAAAGAACAAAATATCAAACAGTAGAAGGGTCCATTCATTGCCGTAAAACAGGACTGAGTTGAAGGAGCGACCGTCATCGTTGAAAAACACAGCTTTGTCCAATGGTAACTCGCCTATCTCCACATCAAAGATTCTTTCCAGTAGTAGCTTGTCCTTAACCAAGTAGTCGAGGTCACGCAGGGAGTGGTCGATGAATGCAGACAAGAACCTGTTCATACCAACATAAGCTTGGATGCTTTTCTCAACAACTGCAGGAAGACGACTTTGAGCAGCACCTTAAACAAAGTTGGTTAAGCACACATCAGCAACTGAGATACAGAATAAGAGAACAACCAGGAACAGTGCAAGAATTCCAGAAGTATTATATATAAATAATGCACAATATAATATTATAGCTAGGAGACTAGGAAGCAGAGCCCCTGGAGGAGAGACACAATGTAGAGTTGCTAGGGTATAAAGTATGAAAAGGTGACTGACCTGAGAATTAGCGGTAAAACAAAAATCTGCAATTTTCCTGCCTAGTAGGTAATCTACTGCTGCAATTCTACTTCGGGATTTTTTTTTTAAAGTCGAATCAACCAAGGGCAAGAGCAAAACTGTTATATAACCCCAGCAAAGATAACAGGAATTTCTTGGCATTTGGAAACTTTTCTTTCCTGGTCAAAGGTAAACTAAATTTTAAGTTGATAATGTTTGGGTGGAAATTCAATTTATATTTACAAGAACAATGTCTTGGCTACATAACAATTTCTGTATAGCATCACAGAAAAGTAAATGTGGATAATTTCGAGGTTTTGTGAAAGGTGGTCTAAGATCATTACTTGCCCATTTTTTTAAAATTCATAATTGGTTTTTGACAGTAAATAAAAAGAATTTTGACAGATAGACTTTTTACATATTTGAATAAAGGGATAACAAAATCTTATTGTTATAAAATTTCTTTTAAAGTGGGTAATGCATTTAACTTGAGGCAAATTCACTTAACAAAAATTCCTTTATTTAACTCTACATAAGTTTCTAAAATTAGAGTAAAACTATTAACATGAGACAAGATAGAAATGTGACATATATGAACACAAAACAAAAATGTCTGATACATATATGAAGGGACCTGTTGACGAGACTCACAAATAAACGATAAAGGTTTCTATGGGTTATGGGCTCCTCATCTGAGAGAATTGGACTTAATAATAATAATAATAATAA